>JANAVB010000194.1:8698221-8703221 GCA_029216955.1 Iris pallida
TATGTATATATACATCTAAGTACATGTATACATTTTATATGTATTACACACATACACCATATTATGTAATGTATATTTTACATATACATATATATATATATACACATACACATTTCTATATATATATATATATAATACATATACACTATTTTATATACCTATACACCCCTATGTAATACTTATAAAACATGCATTCCCTAATATATATATATATATATATATATATATATATATATATATATATATAATATATCATATAATATATATATATATATATATATATATATAGATATAGAAATATAAATGAGAATGGAAATGAAATAGAAAGAGAATGCAAAACCAAACCAACTCAGCCAGGCCAGGCCCAGCCCAGCCGAGCCCAGCCCGGCTGACCCCAACCCCCAGGCCTACGTGAGATCCTCCCCCTGTTAAAACCGAGCGGACCCGAGCTAGAACTGTGGAACCGTATATATGGATATATGTAGCACGAGCAGAGAGGAGACTTCGTAACCCCAAACCCTAACCACCATCGACGCCGCCATCCCAGGCCGCCTGGCGCAGCCCCACAGCCACGCGCGCACCACTAAAGAGGGTCAGGACCACCGTAATCCACACGAGCGCGCGAACTGAACAAGCGACAACAGCAGTAAACGGCTGGAGAGCCCCTCTTCGCACAGAGTTTTCAGTCGCCTTGCTGCAACCGTTTTTTGAACCGTCGCCTCTGTATTAGTCAAATTAACGAGTATATACCCCTTCATTTAGTTTTATTCGAAGATCCTACGTTGCCCGATAAATCGACGCAAAGTCGAAGAAAAATTGTTCCCAAACAGGACAGAAGAACCAGTCCAACTGCCCTAGTTCACGGCCAGTTTTTCTTCAAACCCATACGTGACTTCGAGATTTTGTTTGAAAGATCATAGACAACATATACAGGATTGAAATGCCACTAATAGAATTATTTTTGTGTAATTATATAAGAAAGATTCAATGTTAAAATAAGGAAAAACCTGTTTCAAAAACTAGAAAATTGTTCCACACGACGTGCGTCCCGCCATTCCGGGCGACGCGTCGCGTACCGTAAGCATCGAAAGTTGCCATAACGGCTTTATGGTCGTGGGGCTTTGACGAAATCAAATTGGTCGTGTGTGCGCGACGAATTTGATGCGTATCCGTCGAAATTCACTGTATCGTGCACTTTGCAAATTCTCCATTACTTTGTGCACGCTCGTCAGATCGAGACGAAACTTGTGCCAAAGAACCGTATCATTTTATGGTCCTATATGCCAAGTTTGGTCCGATTCTGAGACCGTTGATAAAATTGTCGTTTTGCGGGCCCTACGGTCCCACTCACGGACGATTTTGTGCACGGCCCGCCGGAATCCAACTCTGTACATACGGTTGGGTTCGTATCGAAAAATCGGATATGTAGACATATAGTTTGACGACTTTAGAGCCATTGACTCTGGCACGCATTTCGGTGCAAAGCGGGTCCAACGGCGGACATCGTTTTTGCCCAAATACTGTTTTTGCCCCTGTGTCCAGAATTGGACTTAAGGACAGGCAATCCTAGCTAATTTGACTATCTAAGAATGTTGGTACTATTTATTTCAGCATCCGGAGACTTCTACATGTGTTTGACTGATTGTGGCTCATTGAGTGGTATGGTATTATTGGTTTCCCCAGCTAAGGACCTCAGTAAGTACACTTTTGATTGCTTTTCGATTCATAGTAGTCTTTTCATTTCTGTCTATACATATATCTTGCTGCTTGTTGACACGCTCGTCACACGGAGTAGTCGGGAGGGGAAATATCTTAGTAAACATGTGAACTACCCAGAACTTTCCCATGAGTCTATTCTTGACGATAGCAGTGCACACGACACGTGCAGTGAGCCGTATTTACCCCTAGCCGTTCACAGTCGAAAATGAATTTCACACCGCCTAGATAGATGTCTTTTATTAGTTTTTCTATATTTTCTTCTCCATCGGCTATGTCATCAGTTATTTCCAGTTTTGATATCTCATATGTATTTTCATGCCTTGTTAATTCTATTGTTTTCGCATTGTCATCGGTTTGTGTACTTGTTCCATTCCTGACTGGAAACTAACATTTTCAGGTTTAGCCGCGATCACTCTTAGCACTGGAAGAACTTGGGTATGCTGAGAAGAACCTAGAATAGAAAGCAATTGTATCAACTTCATTGGTTGTAAATCTTGTATTTTCTTAATTATAAATATGTAAATTTTGTAATAAATGTAGAATTGTGTGAATGAGCATCAAATGTTATTTCTTGAGCATTTATTCTTGTGGGCTTGACAGCGTTCTACCGCCGACTCTGCGGCGTAGGCTGGCTTGGACACGTCTTGTATCCGAAATCGGGTGCGGGTCGTGAATTTTTTGTGGTGGCCCATACAGGTCAGTCTTCCCAAATCATGCGAACTTGTGATGGTACGTAGTCGTACTATTGCGAGCCTGTGCCTAAGAATTTCTCATTCACAAACTAGGATAAAATGATTTAAGAGAATGACTGGACTAGGAGTCCCTTGTTTAAATGACCGTGGGTAGTTAAGGTTGTTAGATAGGCCATGCAATTCAGATAGCTTGCTAGATCCCTATAGGTACACTGTTACTTTTAATATGACCATATGATCCAATAAGGATCCACTATTCGCTTGGTATGTTAGGCTTGACTAGAATTATGGCGTTAATTTTGATTCACTATTTAATTTTCTGTTGCTTATTAGATAAAAACCTTACTAAAATTAGAATTGCCTACTTAAATTCATTTTTGCTGTAATGAATTGATTTATAATTACTGATTCTTTTATTCGTATAAAATCTCGAGGTAGATTGATTCGAGACTTCCCTCAACCAGTAAAATGCATAGGAAATAGATACTAGAATATTTTTATTTCTTTCGTATTTAGTTTATTCTCCATGTTAAATCTTTAATTTAAGTGTTGTGACTGATAGGACAAATACCTATGCTTTATTCTTAGTCAACTTGTTTGGATCTCTAGAAGCTCATAAATTTTACAGTTATAGTTAGAGAAATGTTAGATAACTCAAAACGGTTAGACAGCAGCGCACTGTCGTCAATTATTAGAGAGGGAAGAATGTGGGTTCACTACAGCCAGCTGCGCACTGGCGAGGCATAACATACAGGATTGAAATCATCCCGAGGAGTCATAGCCTATAAAACATTGCTAAAACTATGTCCTCTTGACCTCTTTATATCTTAGATGCCCTTGTGTAATATAAGGTAGAGCACCTGATAGCTTATCACACCTGAATCACGAAACGAAGGGTTCTCACAGCCAGAGTATACAGGCGAGGCATAATTCCTGGTGAAATAACTTCAGACGTGATTACAAGTTTAGGGTACTATAAGAGGATAGGGACTGCCCCGTATGACCTGACCCTAAGATCCAAAAACCAATGCTAGTGTAAGTTCTGTAAGTTGAGTAGCATGTCTCCCAACCTCGTGTTATGTGGTCCTTGTGATCTATTGACGAGATAATTGACCGACACTAATAAGTTACTTAGAATATAGAATCTAGAGTTCCATAACCCATTAGTCGACCAAGGCCTTATGAATAGAAGATAGTAGGATTGACTGTATAAGTAAGAACACCATGTAAGGTTTTTGATTCTCTCAAACTCGAACTACTTGTGTCTCTCTTCAAAAATCTCGCATATTTATATTTTGACCCTCTTGACCAATGCTGTTATTACAACCTAGTTTTGCAAGCTTACCCTTTTATCGAGCTTGATTCAAGACATATGTTTATTGGGGACGCCCGCCAACATATTATCTAATCAGAATCATTGTATTATGGTCTGATCAACCATGATGCATTCGGTTCGCTCTTCATCTAATTACCCTACGTGGATTGAGATATAGATGTTTCTAGGATCTCAACCGCGACTGCTTTGACAATTCCTCTTGAATTATGTATTCGCCTTTTGAATCACGAAGTTGTATTCAGTGACTTCTCCCTTGAACTCCTTATCGTTTTTGTCTTTCACTGATTGGAAAGGCGGAAGCTCGTAATTGATAGATAGATACAGAGTACCCCCATGGCTATGATAGTGGTATATGCAAGTGTAGCTACCATCGGCCATCCCTGTGACTAGAACCTTGCCTTGAGTTACTCATTCCCCTCTCGACCTTCAAGCTACTATTGGGACCTTCTAGCCATCTGAATTTGAGAAACGACCCTTGACTAGACTTATACCTACCGTATCCATTACGCCTTGCCTTACTCTTTATTAACAGGAGTCGAGGTACAATATCCGGACCTTGAAATTCTTCTAACTTCCTTATTCCTAGAACCATGTATTAGCTTCTAAGGTGGGTAGACTGTAAGCTTTCAAAAATTTAGGATGGACGAGGATTACTGATTGATTAGAATAAATTTCCACTAGGATGATAATTGGTGCCCCATAGACTCCCACTTTCCATTTAGATCATTTTGTGTCCTCGGCCGTGCCATTAATATTCGGAGCACGAGACCAGTTGTTACCTTCCAACAAATTTTATATGCAAGATCTAGACGAGTCCACCTTCATCTAGGTATATCATGTCCTACTCAAACCCGTCCCCTTGTACTCTATTTTTATGGTACGACCTTAGGTCAAAAAGGACTAGTTATAACCCTTACCATAATGCCGGTACATCTTCCGACTTCCATTAGAGCCTCAACTTCGACTAAATTTCTTCGACCCAATATATGGTTGTGGTCTACTCGAAGCCTACTACGCACGTTTCACCAGTGTGCCACCAATTGAGGCCTCATGTGCTACTTGAAAACAAAAGTCTCGGAAGGTGCATTTTGGGCTTCATGAACCTAGTGACCAACCCGACTGGCAACTAGCTCAATCCCTTGGGTAGAAACCTATTCTAGGATGCCCTAATCTAGTAGGAATAGTTTTATCATTAGGATCTTGTCTAGTCCATATAGATTGAAACCCAATGTTCATCCAACCAACGACTGATG
>JANAVB010000194.1:8708221-8840721 GCA_029216955.1 Iris pallida
CTTTGCAGTATACTGATGTCTCTTACTATACTCAATGTTATTTGGATATGCTATATAGCTTTAAACCACTTATAATAGAAGTCGTATCATCTCTGCGAAACATGGTATCACTGGATTCAATACAAGAGTCGTACTTCTTAGTACCGTCTCGAAAGAAAGATGAAAGGCCTATATTCTTCAATAAAAGAGAAGAACTAAAAATTATGCTCTATAATGATAATAGAGATGATACAGAAAGACTACAATTATGCCGCTATAGTCCACAATCCAAAGCAATCATCCGCAAAATGGGCTATGATTTCAGAACAGGCCTCAACAACGGTAAAGGAAGGAGAACTCCTCTTCGTATTGCTATTTCAAAAGGAAAATCACAACAATACCACAGTAAAACGAAGCGAGGACTAGGTTATGCTTCACCACTTCCGACTCCAGAACCTTTCGAATCTGACGAAGAAGAACGATCTAATTCTTCTGATTCTATCTCGTAGGATTCTGATACCAGCATTGGTCATGTTCATCGGATAACAGTATCTTCTAATATGGTGTCTGTCGAATTCTTAAAAGATAATGAAGATGATGACATCGAAGAAGTTCCTGAAGTGGACCCTTGGACACAAAGGATGGACAATCAGTGGGAACTTTGTTTTAAACAACGAGAGCCCCCCACTGAGGATCAATTAGTCCAAATCAATATTAGAGAGAAGGGCGTATCACGACCAACCTTCATTAGCAAGAATCTTCCTGAGAATGATAAACAAGAATTAATTCACCTTATTCGTGAATACATAGATGTCTTTGCCTGGAGTTATGAAGATATGCCGGGATTAGATCCTCAAATTACAACCCACAAGCTTAATATCTTGCCGAATGTCAAGCCGGTCAAACAACAACAACGTTGATTCAAGCCTGAGATGATGGATGTAATTGATGATGAAGTCAAAAAGCTTCTAGCTTGCGGTTTTATCAGAGAAGAACAGCATCCTGACTGGGTTGCCAACGTTGTACCAGTTTTGAAGAAGACCGAAAAGGTTCGAGTTTGTATAGGCTTTCGGGATCTCAATAATGCTTGCCCTAAAGATGAATTCCCTCTCCCAATTACTGATGTCATGATTGACAATACATGTGGATTCGAACAAATTTCTTTATGGATGGGTTTTCTGGATATAATCAAATCCGGATGAATCCTGAAGATGAAAAACATACCTCGTTTCGTACTCCTCGTGGAGTGTACTATTATACAGTCATGCCGTTTGGTCTTAAGAACGCAGGTGCAACTTACCAGCGGGCTATGAGTACTATCTTTCGTGATCATCTGCGAAAGACTGTCGAATGCTATGTTGACGATATTGCTGTCAAAAGTCGTCTCAAAGAAGATCACATTCAATATTTATGAACTATCTTCAATCTAATGCGCCGCATCAACTCAAAATGAACCCCACCAAGTCTTTCTTGGGTGTCTCTAGTGGCAAATTTCTTGGCTTCATCATTACCTCTAAGGGTATACACGTTGATCCCGAGAAGGTCAAAGCCATTCAAGAGATGCATCCTCCACGCAACCTAAAAGAGCTACGAGGATTCCAAGGTCGACTTACGTACATCAGGCGGTTCATTTTGAATTTATCTGGACGTTGCAGACCATTTACTCAGTTAACACTACAAGAAAATAGGGTTTTTCCAACATTTTTTTCTTCCGACGTTTACGGGAACGTCGTCTTAGACATGATACACTGACGTTTTACAATCAACGTTGAAAAATATCAACGTTTTCTCGTAAAGGTTGAGAATTGGTGACGTTTATTTCCTGACATTTATGGATTAGTTGGAATAGAGATGATATGCCAATATTTTATAATAAATATCGAGGAATTACCTGATATTTTTATATAAATGTCGAAAATATGCGACTGATTTGTATAAACGTAGGTTAATTTTGACTTAAAAAAGAAAAACAAATCGGATTTATTTTAAGCCAAAAGAAAAAAACAGTCGGCTTATTCAGGAGAAAACCATCTGAGTATTTACGTTTTGTCGCCCAAAAATTCCCCCAAAATTTAAAGCCGCTTTATATTTTTCATTTCATTTCATTTCTTTGTGCCCTACGAAATCCTCCCCGTCGAAATGGTTCGCCCTCCTCTCCATCTTGCCTCTGGCAGATCCCCTCTCCATCTGTGCCTCTGGCATATCCCCATTTCTTTCTTCGGTCTTCTCCGAAGCCAGCCCCTCCCTCCTCTTTCCATAAAAAATCCACCAAATTTCCTTAAATTCTACTCAAATAGGTCTCCAATGTCGTCAGAGATCGAGGTAGAGGAGGAAGCAATCACCTTGCCGGCGGCGGCGGAGGTTCGACGGACCCTCCGGGGGAGGAGATGAAGAATGATGTGAATGTTGCAGCGGCTTAGAGGCTGGTTGAGGCCGAGGGTTCCTCTGTCATTGAGCCTGACGGGGGCAGCTACTATGTCGTCCAATGGGCCACGCTCAACGTCCGGTCCGCCGCTGCCCAGTACGTCATCGAGGTGAGTGATCTATCGACCAAAAATTCTTTCGACCAATTTATGTTGTTGTCCTGGTTCTAATTTTTGTTCAAATTTGGAATCTTAGTACGCATTGGATTGAGTGGTAGCTAGGTTTAGGGATTATTAGATTAGGGAAATTTCTCTCATGTTCTATAATCTAAGGGCAATTTGGTCATTAGTGTTTCTGTTGTTCTGGTTCTTATCTTAGGTCCAAGTAGGAATCTTAGTTTGAGTTCTACTACATTTGTTAAGTTTAAGACAGGTCGTAGCGGACATGTATTAGACACGACACCGACACTCCAAACACACCAGTATGTGCTAAAGCACGAGTTGTTTGTTGTGTCTCATTTGTGTTGGTATAATATAGGTTTAGGTATAAGTGGATTAGGGAATTTAATTGTTTAGCTAGATTTGTTTTCCAGTATGATTGGTCTAAACATGGTTCCGAGTTGAAATCTTGATGCACTTTCTTTCGCAATTACATTTTTTGGTGGGTTTAGGATATAGTTACTTAGAACATGGTAAGCCATGAGGCTATTAGCTTGGAATGTTGACATACTAAGTCAGATGGCTGCTAAGAAAGTGGTTTTTGTTGTAACGACAGTTTCAACTATCTTGAATTCCTTGGGAGGTGTGTTGGTTAAGTATGGAGTGGAAATGAATAGCTCCAAGTTAATTGCATTTTGTTGAGAATAACTGATATCAAAATATATCCATTTGCATGCCATAACATATGTGAACTTGCTAGGAAAATTTGAATATGTAACATTGTTATTACAAACCAAGTTAATATTTCTGTAGTAGGATGGATGGAGTCATAAACTTAAGAGTATAAAATCTAGCATTTTATTGATTTGAATATATAAGCTATCACTGAAGTCTAGTATTATAAAGGAAAGGAGCTCAAGTACACTAACCATAATCCTTCTATATGTTAAATACGCAAACCTAAGAGTAGAAAATCTAGCATTTTATTGATTTGGACCTGTGTTGATACCTTATTGCAGGGAGAAGGATACGGACATTGCATTTGCTCTGGATTCCATAGATAAATACAAGGTATTATGATTCTTTACTTGCAAGCAGGCATGGGCACATATGTAATAGTAGAAATTATATTTATTTCATTAATTTAGAATGATATGTTCATATCTTTTAGTTATTACTTGATTGCATGGAAGAGGAAAGGATAAAAGAGGGGGGTTTGGGAGGAAGGTTTGTGCTGGTATGAACAGTTTTGATTAAGAATAATATGAATTCATGTGACTGATTTGCCCAACTTTTGTTGCTCATATAGTAAAAATGTTGTATTTGATCAATAAAAGATTATTTTATAAATTATATATTGCTGAACTTATAATGTTAATTGGAATGTGGTTTAATTACTCACTGGGAAGCTGGTTGATTACAAATGCATGACAAATATATTCAAATTATATATATTTTTTTAAATGGCTTTATCTATACCGACATTTTTGTCAAAACGTTAGAAAATTGTTGGAAAAGGTTGGAAAAGCAAATCCCAACGTTTTTGCAAAAGATTAGGAAAGTAGCCCAATTTTTGATGTTTTTGTAAAGCGTTGGAAAATTTTACCCATTATTGCACAATTTTCGACGTTTATTAAACGTTGCTGCAAACGTTGGTAATACATATGCCAACATTTATCTGAAATGTCGTAAATTCCCAACTAGGGCAACGACGACGTTTGTAGAAAACGTTGAAAAAACGTTGGGGATACATATGCCAACATTTTTTTACCTTTTTACCGATGTTTATAAAACGTTGGAAAGAATCAATTTTCTTGTAGTGTAATGAAGAAAGGTGTATGTTTCGTTTGGACGAAAGAATGTCAACGAGCATTTGATGACATAAAATGGTATTTAATGAGTCCACCGGTTCTTGTACCACCGATAGGAATACCCTTCTTAATGTATGTCTGGGCAATGGACCATTCATTGGGAGCTTTGCTAGCTCAGAAGAACAAGGAAGGCCATGAGCAAGCCATTTACTACCTTAGTCGAATGATGATTGGAGCTGAACATCATTATAGTCTGGTGGAGAAAGAATGCTTAGCCTTAATATTTGCTGTTCAAAAGACAAGACATTACATCATAGGCCAAACTATTCATGTCATATCCCGAGTCAATCCTCTTCAGGTCTTAATGAAAAAGCCAAGTACACTCAATTATAGGCTTGCCACATGGGCCATATTATTAGCGCAATACAATATGGTTTATGTTCCTCAAAAGTCTGTGAAAGGTCAGGCACTTGCTAACTTCTTAGCAGCTCATCATATCCTTGAAACATCTAAACTCTATGATGAGATTTCGGATGAAATATTGGAATCAAATATGATCTCAGAAGAATTTCGTACCTGGAGGTTGTTCTTTGATGGAGCTTCTAGAATTGGACCTGGAGGTACCCTTGTTGCTGGAGTGGGGATTGTTCTCGTTTTACCCGATGGATTAGCTATTCAAAGGGCTTATTCTTTAGACGAGTCATGATCTAACAATACGGCAGAATACAATACCTTGCTCATTGGACTCCAATTGGCCAAACAACTGGATATTGAATATCTCGAAGTATATGGTGACTATAAGCTGATTGTTAATCAGGTTAAAGGCATATATGAAGTTCGACATCAAGATCTGGTACCATACCATGAAGCAGCAATCAGAATAGCTTTTTCGTTCAAAGGGTTCTTCATTGAACATGTACGTCGCATATGCAATACAAAAGCTGATGCCTTAGCTAACCTAGCTGTGGTATTGGCAATTCTAGTCAAAAGACAACAAATGGTTGTTGTCTCTAATAGAGAACTCTTTTGTGTCGAAAACAACCACAATATTGAATTCAGCAATCTAACTGAAGTTAGTATCATTAGCGAGGACTGGAGAACACCTTTCATTGATTTTGCAGTACATGACATATTGCCAGAAGATCCTAAGGAAGCTACAAGTATACGTCGTCGATCGCTTCGATTCTACTATAATCATACTACTAAAACTCTTTATCGAAGAACGTTTGATGGGTTACTTTTGAGATATCTTGTTGGTGATGAAGCAAAGCAGATATTACGTGAAGCCCATGATGGTGTCTGTGGAGCACATCAACCTGGTCCTAAACTTCAGGATCGTATTCGACGTATGGGCTACTACTGGCCCTCTATGGTATCAGATGCTATTGACTATGCAAGGAAATGCCGTGCATGTCAAATTTATGTAGATTTCATTCATCAACCATCAAAATTTCTCCATCCGACTGCTGCCTCGTGGCCCTTTGAAGCTTGGGGCATGGATATAATTGGCCCTATCAATTCTCCTTCATCTAAAGGACATCGGTTCATCTTGGCTATAACCGATTATTTCTCCAAGTGGGCAGAAGCTATACCTTTGGCTGAAGTAAAAACGAGTAGTGTCATCAACTTCATCAAACATCATGTGATATACAGATTTGGTGTCCCTTACCGAATCATCCATGATAATGGGCCGTAATTCATCAGCCAAAAGTTTAATAGGTTTTATGATGACAACAGAATCAATAATGTTGCCTCTACGGCCTATAATCCTGCGGCTAACGGGTTAGCTGAAGCATTCAACAAAACCATTATCAAACTCCTTAAAAAGTTTATTTCTATTAACAAACGTAATTGGAGTGATAAACTTGGAGAATGTCTATGGGCATATCGTACTACTGTCCGTAACCCCACAGGTTGCACACATTTTTCTCTAGCATATGGATATGAAGTTTACCTACCTCTAGAAATTCAAATTCCATCATTGAGAATCACCATTGCTAACGAGCTTACTACAGAAAATAATGATCGTCTTCGGCTTCAAGAATTGGAGGCGCTCGACGAGAAAAGGTTATTAGCTCAACAGCACATCGAACTTTATCAAGCCCAGATTTCAAAAGCCTTCAATCGCAAAGTCAGAGTGCGAACATTTCAGGAAGGCGAACTGGTCCTTACAGTCAGACGTCCTATGACTGTGACTCATATGAGTAAAGGCAAGTTCGAGGCAAAATGGGAAGGTCCGTATGTGATAAATAAGGTTTTCTCAAATAGAGCCTATCAATTAACAGATATGGATGGCAGAGTTGCTATGATGCCTATCAATGGCAAATTTCTCAAAAAATATTATGTATAAAAGCAAAATATACTTTATTTCATTGACATAATGTAAATAAAAGTCCATTTTATTCAAAAGCATAAAGGAATTATATAATATTAAGGACGGGAAGGAGGCCCCGATCCTTCATGATTAAATACATAGTTTGACAACAGTTCAAACATCTCATTGTCTGAACTCAGAAGAAACTTGCAGGCAGCCATTCTCAATGCCTCTTCTTCGACAGTCTTTCCAGGCTCCACTAGCTTAGAAATCAAGTCTTCTTCTGGTGTAGAAGCAGTTGAGCATTCATCCCTTTCTTTCTGAGGAGGCACTGGAGGCTCAGCAGGTGGTGCCTCGGTATTTCCTTCAAGCTTCAAAATGAGCAAATCTTTGGAAGATATTTTGTACAGAAAGGAAAGAAGGTGACGATATCTACGAAAGTTTTGTTCTATTTATAGACAGAACAACTAGATAGTCAACCTCGAGAACTGATGCAACTTTTTGAAAGAAGCCCAACTGTTCGTTTATTTATAACTGTTCGTCCATTTATACCTGTTCGTTCATTTATAACTGTTCGTTCATTATCCGATGTGACTGTTCATTCATTCAATGTCCTTTTCTCGAAAATTGAAGTGACTGTTCACTTTTTATAATGAGAGTTCACATTCTCCATACTTCTGAATTCTGTTTATTTACATCAGCAACTTGTCACATCCACATTTTTCTTTAATTCTCTTTTCCTTATCACCACATCAAAAATTAAATCATAAAGAAGATAAAATCATTCTTTATTCCTTCTTTAAAAACATAGATACATCTCAATGGAAATCTATTACATCTCAGATTTTTATTCTAATGAAGGTCTATTACATCTTTGGATCTTCCTATTGATAATGAAGGTCTATTACATCTTTGGATCTTCTTATTGATGCCAGTTCATTGTCGTCTCGACCTGAAGCAACGAGCCAGATAATAGAATCAACTCTGGTCTTCTCTCTCAGAAAGACGAGAGGAGAACCACAGAGTACAGTAGTTCAAAAATAAGCTGCTGTCAATACAACTGGTGGAGAGAAGACGGCCCGCCAGGGGAACTAGGAACGAGATCACCCTTGTGATACGATTCCTAATTATGTCTCTCCACCATCCAACTCTCATGTATAAAGGCTCTTCCTACCATCTGAAGAAGACCCTTCTTGAATACGCAGAGTCCTGAGTTGTCTGATTTGAGTGTCAGAATCACATGAGCTGTCTGATGTGGGTGTCAGAAAAATGCTCTTCATAGCATTCAAATCACCAATGCCAGTCCTGAAGAATCTTATCAACTAAACTTCTGCAGATATGAGCAAAGAAAGAAGATTTAGTAAAAATCTATTTAACTGTGCACTGATCAACAAGCACAATCAACAGTATGCACTGATCAATATGCGCATATCAAGACTGCGCACCAATCAACAGGCGCCTATCAGTAATGTGCACCTACTCTCAGAAGTACAGACGTATCTCAACAGTATGCGCTGATCAATTTGCGCATATCAAAACAGCACGCTGATTAACAGACGCATCTCAACAGTATGCGCTGATCAACATACGCATATCAAAATAGCACGCTGATCAACGGGCGGATATCAATACTATATGTCAATCAACAGGCACATATCAGCAGTGCACACCTATGATCGAAGCTAAGCACTGGACCACAGTGCGCGTTTATTCTCAAAAATAGTTTGCACATATCAACAGTGTCTACAACATGCAAATCAGTACCTATCTTCAAAAGTGGCACAAAAGAAAAATGCTCATACCATTGGTTCTTTGTTGAGACTTATCAACTTTTGAAGGCGCAGCATGCAAAAGAATAACATCAGGATGAAGTGGCGCAAGTGAACTTATGGATAGTAAGACCTTGTGAGAAGCCATTTGAGAAAGTATGAATGTCTCTTTCGTTTCTGGTTATCCTTTTTAAAGTGTTGAAGATGAAACAGGCACGTCATTCTAGGAACCTCTTTTGGGAAAGAACTAAACAATAGGCGCCTAAAACCATGTGATGACTGCCATGTGTCTCTCAAATGAAACAGTAAATATTGAATTAGCCAAAGGAACACATCCACGTGCGCCATTCGAAATCACAGTCACACAATATATTAGAAATTATAGATTTCATTGCATAAAGATGGGTGGACCCCTACAGACAAGGACACAAGAAAAGAGAATAAAAAGTTGTCATGCTTAAACATTATTCCTTTTTCTTGTCTTCATTGGTCTAACGAAGGGCGGTATCCAATTCTTGCATATTGTGGATTCCCGAGCGACATATCAGATTAAGGAACCCCTCCGAATCGCCACTCTCTTCAGAGGATGGCCCACCATTCAAGCAATTAAAGACGGTTGGGTTTAACCCGAAGCAGTCTAAAAAGTTTGCCGCCCTCAATGCCGGGTCAGCCTCCAACAAATAAGTCGAAGGCGTGACGTCGGGTTTCGCTTCAGGAGATTCGATTTCAGTGACAGTATTGGTCTCCATCTCCTTCTTCTTAGATGCCATCGAAATTATAGAAGTGAAGAATAAAGTACAAAGATCAACCCCTACATATATATCACCAAATTGACTCTTCATATTCCTCATAGGAAATTGAAAATCATCAATGAAACTCGGGAAGACGAATAGGAGATTGAGTGTTTTCGAGAAAGAAATTTAATTGAGATGACTGGGCGTTGACTGGCGCAACTTGATTCAGTCAAAACTTTTATAAATTCAAAGTATTTCAAAACTTTGAAATAATTTAAGTTTTGAAAACTTTAAAGGGGGTCTTGTAGGGCCTAAAAATCAAGTTGTGCCATGTATCTACTACTCAGTGATCAATTTGCGCCCCAAAAATCAAGCTGCACCACTATTTTGAAGCTCAAAGATCAAGCTGCGCCACTGATCAAGTTGAGCCTGATATCAGACTGCGTCCAATTATGTTGCGCCAAAGTCTACGTGGCGTCTGACATTTAATAGCCATCATTACCTGACAACACTGACAATTGACAACGCAGTGAACGAGGGAAATCTCTTCGAATCCCTCGAATTGTGCCGCTCGAGGAGATTGGACTGACAGCTGTCCTGCACATCTTATGTGTTGCATCTAGGCGCAATTTGAACGACTTCTTCTCAAAAGATGCCACATGTCCAGGCATAGTCTAATCAGGCGCAATTTAACTTGTTGACTGAAGCTCGCACAACCTGATAAAGTTGAGACAATTTTCATTTCCAAAGCAGGATGACGTGGCACACATGCCACTAATCTCTCAAGACGTATCTACTATCCTGTATACGACCACGCGCATCTCAATCACATGATGACATGCGTCTAAATACAGTTAGTACACGACTGATAACTGAATGAAAGTTGGCACAACATGAGGTTGGCGCAACCCAATGTGGCGCAACCCAGCCTCGCGCACATCAGAATAACTACTAAAATAGTTATTTCCAGAACTCTATAAATAGAGTTTCCAATCATTGTTAAAGTATCACACACAGAGATCAAGGACTCTTGCAAAATTGCTGCTGCATTCTCCAGAGGCTATAGTCTTCAAGTTTACATAGTCCAAGGGATAAAGTGATCATCTTCTGATCAGATTCCTACAGTTGTACTTCTCCAGAATTCATTGTACTTTGTATGATTCTTTTTTTAAGTTTGGAATAAACTTTTTATTTTTGCAAACAAGCATATCTTATTGGGTGAAGGTGATGTTGGGGATGATCTCCCCAACACTATGACAGTGTGGACATGCTATTGGATCATCTTCAGGTTGCTTGACCTGACTGATGAAAGATTCGGCATCCTTCATAGCTTCGCAGAGAGCTTCCTAAGTATTTTTGGATAGACGGAGGAGCTCGAACAGGAAAAGTCGAGATATAGTACTGGAAAGTTGTGCCAGTATGTCGAAGTTGTGGGGTTTGGCTAAGCCCGGAGCGTTGTCTCTTCATAGAGGCCTGTCGAAGCGGGCTTCTTTCTGCTTCTGTTTGTCAGCTGCTGGAGGTCGGAGAGGAACTTCCCCTGGAGCAGCCGAAGAAGTGACGGGAGGTGCCACTTCGATAGGTGCTTCCTCTGGTTGAGCGCTCTGCTGTGAACGCGTTTATACGGGCAGTGCTTCCTTAGGGGAGGAAGTCACCATTCGGCAAGACTTGATCTTCTTGACTTTGCTTTTGGAGGTAGAGGGTACCCCCGGTTGAGTCAGCTCTGGAACGAGATCCGGGTGTAGGCCTCAAAAATGAAGTCACGCTGAGTTGATCAGAACAAGTCACGCAGAGTGATCCGAGAAGCAGCACAAAAGATACGCTAAGTTCTGCCTGGCCATTTCCTTTAGAAGTCACGCAGAGACAGCTCAGCCATACGTCAGAATCATAATGACTGACAACACAACAGTCGAGAAACGTCTCCTTGTATGCCACGTATGCACAGAACTCGAGAGATAACAGCCGTCTTTTACGTGATTTTCGAAATCTTCCTTAGCAAGACTCACTCTTCACCAAGTTGGCGTGACTTTGGGTCTTATCTTCATTTAATGCGGCTGACAATATAATCAATGTCAGAGATTTTGTGTCAGACGAAGCGTGCCAAATCAAGACAGCTGGCGGTTTGCGTGGATTCTGAACCTTCTCCTTCCTCAAGTTTGCATGGATTTTTGAGTTATTCTTCTCAAAGCCTGCGTGAATTCTGAAGTATTCTTCTTCAAAGCTTGCATGGATTTCGCCTTCAACGAGTCTGCGTCAACGAATCTGCGTGGATTTTTGCCTTCAGCAAGTCAGCGTGGATTTCATTTCAACTGGAGTACGTGGCAGTCATGCCACCGATCTCTCTCTCGCGTGCCCAGTAACTTGCACACGACCCATGCACTGATGCCATGTGTCCAACAGTTACGGGCCACGTCCAGTAACTACTCACTAACCCTGCGTGTATTTAGAGTCTGCGTGACTTTTCAAGTGCACCAGTGGTGAGGTAGTTATTTTTTCAGTTATTATTTTTGACTCTATAAATAGAGTTCTTTTTTTTCTCATTCATTGTACAGATATATTGATATCTACTATCAAAATTTTGAGAGCTTTTCTTCTTCGCATAGTCCAAGGGATAAAGCGATCGTCTTCTAGATCGGATTCCTACAGTTGTAATTTTCCCAGAAACACAACAAATAAAGAGAATTTCTTTATGGAAAACAAATTGGCGACTCTGCTGGGGAAAACTATCTCCTCTTCTGAGATGGTAACAACTCAATGCGACACTTCGTCAATCGGCTCGACGAAGAAGGTGATGACGATCAAATTCGATCAACTCGCCTATGAAGAAATACAGCGGGCTAAGGGTGGCAAGCCCACTCCAGCCTCCATCTTCACTGCCAAGTCGAAGGGACACTCTGTCTATGTCCCTAAGAATCAGTTGGCAGTCAATGGTGAAGTCTCTGCCACAGTGTCTACTCCTAATACTGGCAAGAACTCCACTGCAAGCACGCACACTCTTGTGCGCTCGAAGATGACAGTAACTAAAAGTCACACTGACAGTACTGGCTTCTTAGCCGAATCTGTTCCAGTGTGCAAATTCAACTCTAAAAGTCACGCTGACAGTACTGGCTCCTTAGCCGAATCTGTTCCAGCATGCAAATTCAACTCTAAAAGTCACGCTGACAGTACTGGCTCCTTAGCCGAATCTGTTCCAGTGTGCAAATTCAACTCTAAAAGTCACGCTGATAGTACTGGCTCCTTAGCCAAATCTATTCCAGTGTGCAATCCCACATTCAAAAGTCACGCTGACAGTACTGGCTCCTTAGCCAAATCTGTTCCAGCGTGTAATTCTAAAATCAAAAGTCACGCTAACAGCTCTGGTTCTTTAGCCAAATCTGTTTCAGCGTGTATTTCATCAGAGAAGAATAGCTCCTTAGTTATCTCTTCTTCTTCACCGAGTTCTACTAGAACTGGGGGTGGTCTTCCACACAAAGTCCCTTCGAAAAGGAATAACACTTTAGTTGTTTCTTCTGCTCCTGTAGTTTTTACTTCAGGAACAGCTTTGACTGATACTTTTGTTAGTCAAAGGAAAGGAGATGGTCTTTTGACTACTCTTCCTTCTGGACATTCTATGTCTCAAAATCTGAATGAGTCTAAGAAGAAACATTCCTTAATGTCTTCTTCTTTGATTTCTTCAAATTGGGCACAGAATCTGTCCATTAAAGAGGGTCTGTTACCAACTCCTAATCAAGGGAGTGGTTTTACTCTTCCTTCTCTGTAAATATCCAGATCAATGGAAGGAAAACTCCATGTTTCCAAAATTAATGTGTTACCTTCCACTGATTTAAGAACAAAACTCAGCACTTCTGGTGTTAAGAAACCATACCAATTGGATATGAAGATAAAAGATCCAGATGCCGAGTATGCAAGAAATTATGTGGCTCACATTAATCACTCTTTGTATAATCAAAAGCCATCAAGACCCAAGAACAGGAAGTATACTCCTCAATCTTCACAAACAGATTTACGGGAATCTCTTCAACAGAAGAGAAGGAGTAATTCTATATCAAAGGAACATGCTCAATGTGACTTCTATCCAAGAGTCATAATTCAGTGCAGATGTCAATCAACAGTTCAAGACCATGGTGATCATGAATGTGACTTCCAGCCAAGAGTCACAATGTAATACAGATGTCAAAAACGACAGTCTGTCTTCAATAGGATTCAGTATGAACCTATGCCTGATGAAGATGAGCCTTTGTTTGCCTCTGTCAACATGACTTCTCGGGACACCGGGGGTAGAGTTGATAGTCCAGATGGAGTATATAGAAACACCAGAGCAAGAGTCCTGGCTTCTAGTCAAAGAAATTTGATCCCTGAAATTGATTCTGAATTTCTCGGAGAATCTAACTTCCCACCTCTTCCTACTGGGGGTAATTCTCCTATAGTTGACTTTGATGCACGAAGCAATGATTCAGAGTATACAACATCTACTAGTTCATCAATAATCCCTCATACAGTCACGACTTACATGGTTGATGGGAATACTGATGAACCTTCTTCTTCCTTGACTCCTCAAGATCAAAGAATTGCTTCTTTGGAACAGCAAATGAAGTCTATGACTGACACAATGAAGTCGATGTATGAACTCATGACAGCTCAGTTGCAAAATCGACAGACTGTATCAGATGCCATACCAGTTGATACTGATATAAGTCCAGTACAAGTTCCTCCAGCAGTACAATCTAATACTCCTGGACCAGCTCAACCAAATCCTAGTCTCTCTGGAGCTGGGGGTAGTGCTTACAATGCTGTTCCTCCTCCCAACTATTCTCTACAAGCCACAACTCCATAATCTTCGGGAGTTGTCTCTGAAGAATTGAAGAATCTCAAAACTCAATTCGAGGCATTCAAACAGAAGGATGGTTTACAAAGGTTAGGCATCAAGCAGCCTTATCCGATAGAATGGAAGCAAGTATCATATCCTCCTAAATACAAGCCTCCTACTATCTCATTCTATGATGGAACCACTTCTCCAAGTCAGTTTATCAATCACTTTGAAGTGATGACTGATCAACTACAACCAAGTGATGCCCTCCTTACTCGGGTATTTATTGGATGTCTCAAGGGAACGGCTTATGAATGGTATAGGAGTCTCCCAGATGGGAGTATTACCTCATTTGCTGGTTTCAAACAGATGTTTCTTGAAAGGTTCTATGAAGGGCTTAATGACATGACTATGTCTGCTCTTATTAGAATCAAGCAGAAAAATAATGAATCTACAGAGGAATACATTGAACGGTTTCGAAGAGAAGCTCTGAAGATGCCTCTTGGAACTCCTGATGCTGTCACCATTGACACGTGCAAATCAAACTTGTTGCCAATCATCAGTATGTGTACAGGGTCCACTCAATTTCAAGATTGGCCTTCCTTCATAGTCAGTGCCAAAGCTACAGAAATCAGTGCTGAAACCTTCAAAGGTTTAGGAGTGCAGATGACTCCTAAAGAAACAGGACAAGGTGCTAACAATAAAAATAATGCTCGCAAAGGAAAAAAAACTCTTGAAGTTAATCTTCAGAGCAAAGATGCATCAAATGTTCAAACTCCTGCCTCTACAACTCAACAATCAAGAACACCTCGCCCCAGAGAAGAATATTCTTTTGATGACGACGATGTCCTTGGTATCTTTGAATGTCTGCTGAAAGGTAATAAAATACAATTACCAGAGATCAAGAAACCTGATGAAGCTGGTAAGATAGATCATCCTAAATACTATCCATATCACAGAATGCTGGGTCACACAATTCGTACATGTTATGTATTGAAAGGAAAGATCCAAGAAATGATTAAATCTGGAGCTATCTCTCTTACTCCAAAAGAGAAGACCGTCACCTCCAACGTCGTCTCTATGCAATTTGGAAATTTCCCTCCTCAACTCCTTGAAAGTGGGATTGTTCCTATTCCCAAGGCAACTCTTGACATAGTGAATCTTCCTCCTCCACAGTCTGAAGGATTAGTGCCAATCACTTTGGAAACAAGGGAAATCATGTGGATCCATCCTGATCTAGTGGCAGATTTTGAATCGCCTTCTCCTCAAAAGATTTTTTCTCAAAAATCCAAGAAGGCTGGAAAGATCAAGTCATGTCATATGACTTCTCTTGGGTCTACCTCTGACACAGAGCCAAATGACAAAGAAGAAGCACTTGTTAGTGCTACTCGAACGGGGAAACCTTACCTAAAGGATTATTCTAAAAATCCTGAAGATCCTACTGATATCCCTTCAGATGCTAAAGATGCTCCTAATGTTCCTCCCGAAGAAGAATCATCTACTGAACCTGTTCCTCCCAAGCCTACGGCTCTGGAGAAAGGCAAACAACAGGCTCGGTTTGATAAGCCAATCAAGAAGTCTTCTCCTCCTGGACTTCAGAAGCCTTACAACTTCGACATTTTGGCTCAACTTGCTAATACTCCAGCTAGAATGTCCCTTTTTGAACTTCTACGTCTTTCCAAAGAGACTCGGGAGACGTTAAGTGAAGCACTTCTACAAGCTGACTCTTGTCTTGTACAATTGAAGAAGCCGGATGCGGAACCTGCCACTTGCTTACATTGCGACAGTGTACTGGAGATTATCCCAAATATCACCTTTACACAAGACGACATGTTACTGGAGGATAATCGACATGACCGACCTCTCTACTACACTGGTTATATTGATACGATGAAGATAGATCGTATCCTCATTGACCCAGGGTCTGCTATAAGCATAATGCCAAAGAGTTTGTTGGATGAACTAAAAATCCTTCTTCACAAGCTCTCCAAGACGGTTACTACTATCTTGGGATTCAATCAAAGCCGAAGTGAGCCTTTGGGAAAGATTCATCTGAAGCTTCAGATAGGCGATTTCAGATCTAAAGTCACTTTCTATGTGATCGAGATCGCGGGATCCTATAATCTTCTTCTGGGAAGGCCCTTTCTTCATGAAAATAATGTGGTGCCCTCTACTCTTCATCAATATTTTAAATACATTGATAGCAATGGAAGAGTACAAAAAGAAGTTGCTGATATAAATCCCTTCCATGGGGTTGAAGCTTATTTCAACGATTCCCGAATGTACAAAGAAGAGTATACAAGGATCATACAAGCTATGGAGAAAGAAGATGCACAAAGTGAGACTTTAATAATCCCTGTTAAAGGTCGAACTACTCAGCAACAATCTCCTAAACCCTCTGGAGAAGATTCTTTCATCATTCCAGTGAGTGGACGGATCTCTTCGTTACTTCAGTCATCTACTCAAAATACACTGATCATTCCTGTCAGTGGGCGTACTACAGTTCCTGTACCTTCACAAGATACTCTGCTAATTCCAGTTGGAGGGCGGACTACTCTTCCTACTCAAACTTCAAGGGAGCTCACCTCTTCTGAGCCATTTGTTATCGATCTTAATCGAAACAAAGCTTCTTCTTCTTCTCCCCCTTTAGTCATTGACTTGGCTAAAATCTCTAAGGCTCAGCCTTCTCCCAATATAAATATTGCTGCTTTTACATTTAATGAAAAGTCTCCACCTTTGCAGTACGTTGATGTGTGTAATTATGTTCATAGTTATTTACATCTGTTAGATGACTTGAACACAATAACCATAGGAGTTGTACAGACTGTTTATACAGATGTATCTCTAGAACCTGTACAATCTTCATACTTTATAGTTCCCAGCAGAAAGCCAGGAGACATTCCAATATTCTTCTACAAAGGGCCTCAAAATCCTTCTGATCTTGAAGATGATGACAAAAATGATGATACTGGAAGATTACAACTACGTCGTTATAGTCAGGAATCTAGAGACATCATCAAAAATATGGGCTATGACTTCAGGACTGGCCTCAATAATAGAAAAGGAAGAAAAATACCTGTCCGGATTCCTCCTTTGAAATATGGAAGGACGAAATGCGGATTGGGTTATACTGCTCCTACTCCTTTCATCAATATTATCCATGAAGATCCCGAGTCTGACGAAGATAAGAGATCTGATTCTTCTAGTACCACTTCTTGGGATTCCGATACGAGTATCGGTAACTTCTATTACAACCTTCTGTCTTCCAATATGGTTTCCATTGACCATTCTGAAGAAAGTGATGAAGACGAAGAAGAGTTTAAAATCTTACCTGAATCAGAACAGTGGGCCCAAAGATTAGATAATCAATGGGAGTTCCATTTCGAGCAAAAAGAACCTCCGACTGAAGATAAACTTGTTCAAATAGATGTTGGTGAAGAGGGATCTCCCAAACCAATATTCATCAGTGAAAGTCTTTCAGAAACTGATAAGAAAGACATGATCAAACTCATTCGTGATTACATCGATGTCTTTGCTTGGAGTTATGAAGATATGCCAGGGCTTGATCCTCAAATTGCAACTCACAAGCTCAATATCTTGCCGAACGCTAAACCGGTCAAACAACAACAGCGACGATTTCGTCCAGACATCATGGATGCAATTGAAGCTAAAGTCAATAAACTCATTACCTCTGGGTTTATTAGAGAGGAACAACATCCCGATTGGGTGGCTAATATTGTTCCTGTTCTTAAAAAGACTGGCAAGATCAGAGTAAGCATAGACTTTCGCGATCTCAATGCGGCATGTCCTAAAGATGAATTTCCTCTACCAATCACTGATGTCATGGTTGATAATACCTGTGGATTTGAACGAATGTCATTCATGGACGGGTATTCTGGGTACAATCAGATTAAAATGTTTTCAGAGGACGAGAAGCACACTTCTTTCAGAACTCCGATTGGTACATATTGTTATACAGTTATGCCATTCGATCTCAAGAATGCAGGAGCAACTTATCAACGAGCTATGAGCACTATATTCCGTGAACATTTGTGGAAAACAGTCGAATGCTATGTTGATGATATTACAGTCAAAAGTCGACAAAAGGAGGATCATATCCAAGATTTGAAGATTATATTTGATCTAATGCGTAAGCATCAATTAAAGATGAACCCTACTA
Organism: Iris pallida; assembly: GCA_029216955.1. Classification (NCBI taxonomy): domain Eukaryota; kingdom Viridiplantae; phylum Streptophyta; class Magnoliopsida; order Asparagales; family Iridaceae; genus Iris; species Iris pallida. The sequence continues at coordinate 8,726,335 of JANAVB010000194.1, forward strand.
AGTCCTTCTTAGGCGTCTCTAGTGGTAAATTTCTCGGCTTCGTCATTACCTCTAAAGGTATACACGTGGATCCCGAGAAGATCAAAGCCATCCAAGAGATACGTCCTCCACGCACCTTAAAAGAGCTACGAGGATTTCAAGAAAGAATCGCTTATATCAGGAGATTCATCTCTAATTTATCAGGACGCTGCAGACCATTCAACAAACTTATGAAGAAAGGTGTCTCTTTTATCTGGAATGATAAATGTCAGAAAGCATTCGATGATATAAAACAATATCTAATGAGCCCTCCAGTATTGGTACCTCCCATCTCAGGAATACCGTTTCTCCTCTATACTCGAGCAATGAGTCATTCATTGGGTGCATTACTCGCTCAAAAGAATCAAAATGGCCATGAACAAGCCATTTATTATCTCAGCCGTACTATGACCGGAGCTGAACCTCGATATTCACCGGTTGAAAAAGAATGTCTAGCCTTGATGTTTGCTGTCCAAAAGATACGTCATTATATCATTGGCCAGACTATTCATGTCATCTCCAAGATCAATCCTATACGGATCATGATGAAAAAACCCAGTGTTTTGAATTCTCGATTGGCTAACTGGGGAATCCTACTTGCTTAGTATGACATGCATTATATTCCTCAGAAATCAGTCAAAGGACAAGCTTTAGCTAATTTTCTGGCTGCTCACTCAATTCCAGAAAATTCAAAACTCTATGATGAAATCCCAGATGAAGTCCTAGATTCAAATTAAATTGCTGAAGAAGATCCTACTTGGCGTCTATTCTTTGATGGAGCATCAAGAATTGGTCCTAATGGCGATATTGTCGCTGGAGTTAGAATTGTTCTTGTATCGCCAGAAGGTCTTACCATCCAAAGAGCTTATTCTCTCGATCAGCCGTGTTCAAACAATGTAGCTGAGTACAACGTATTACTTATTGGTCTTCAACTCGCTAAACATCTGAATATTCAACATTTGGAGGCGTATGGAGACTCTAAACTTATTGTCAATCAGATCAGGGGTACTTATGAAGTTCGCCATCAAGATCTGGTTTCTTATCATAGAGCGGCCATATCTATGGCCTCATCATTTAAGGAATTCTTCATTGAACATGTTAGGCGAGCATGTAACACAGAAGCTGATGCCCTTGCTAATCTTGCAGCGGTGCTGGCTATCCCAATCAGACGGCAACAAATGATTGTTGTTCGTAATCGAGAATTATTTCATCTTGAAAATAACCTGACTCTAGGACTTCCAGTTGACATTGAAGAATCAACATCTCATGACGTCAACACAATAAGAGGATTTGGATTCAGTCGTAAATCGATATCATCTTCATCCGATTCCAGCATGGAATTCATCTTCAGTAACTCGACTGAGGATCAGAATACGGATAAAGATTGGAGACTTCCTTTCTTAGATCTCGTATTATATGATATTCTTCCGGATGATCCGAGTGAGGCAGCATCTATCAGACGACGATCACTCAGATTCTATTACAATCATACAACAAAGACCTTATATCGTCGAGCTTATGATGGTTTACTCCTTCGGTGCATTGCCGGTGATGAAGCCCAACAAGTTATTCGTGAAGCACATGATGGAATTTGTGGAGCGCATCAACCTGGACCAAAACTTCAAGACCGTATTCGACGGATGGGTTATTATTGGCCAACTATGGTATCAGATGCCATTGAATATGCAAGGAAATGCAAAGCTTGCCAAATCCATGCGGATTTTATACATCAACCTTCGGAATTTCTACATCCGACGGCAGCATCATGGCCCTTCGAAACTTGGGGCATGGACATTGTCGGCCCGATCAATCCACCGTCATCTAAAGGTCATCGGTTCATTCTTGCAATAACTGATTACTTCTCCAAATGGGCCGAAGCCATTCCTTTATCTGAAGTTAAGACGTCTAATGTCATCAGCTTTATTAAGCACCACGTCATCTACAGATTTGGTGTTCCTCGACGCATTGTTCATGATAACGGACCACAGTTCGTCAGCCAGAAATTTACTCGATTCTGTGATGATCACCGGATCAATAATGTTGCTTCTACCGCATATAATCCAGCAGCTAACGGATTAGCAGAAGCTTTCAACAAGACTATCATCAAACTCCTAAAAAAGTTTGTCTCCACTAATAAACGTAATTGGAGTGACAAGCTCGGGGAATGTTTGTGGGCTTATCGCACTACAGTCCGTAATGCTACAAAGTGTACACCTTTCTCTCTGGTGTACGGATCTGAGGCTGTTCTCCCATTAGAGATTCAAATTCCTTCTTTAAGGATAGCAATCGCTAATGAACTTACCTCAGAAAATAATGATCGTCTTAGACTTCAAGAATTGGAGGCTCTGGATGAAAAGCGGTTATCTGCTCAACAGAATATTGAATTCTATCAAGCTAGAATTTCAAGGGCTTTTAACAAGAAAGTCAGAATTCGAACATTTCAGAAAGGAGAACTTGTGCTTACTGTCAGACACCCGATGACTATGACACACATGAGTAAGGGCAAGTTTGATGCAAAATGGAAAGGTCCATTCATTGTCAAGTTTACTGTCAGACGCCCGATGACTATAAAAATAATGATCGTCTTAGACTTCAAGAATTGGAGGCTCTGGATGAAAAGCGGTTATCTGCTCAACAGAATATTGAATTCCATCAAGCTAGAATTTCAAGGGCTTTTAACAAGAAAGTCAGAATTCGAACATTTCAGAAAGGAGAACTTGTGCTTACTGTCAGACGCCCGATGACTATGACACACATGAGTAAGGGCAAGTTTGATGCAAAATGGGAAGGTCCATTCATTGTCAATAAGATCTTTTCTAATGGGGCTTATCAACTCACTACTCTAGATGGTAAAGCCACTATGATGCCCATCAACGGCAAATTCTTGAAGAAGTACTACGTCTAATATTTCTATCAAGATTGTCCTCCCATCATTCTCCAGCTGTTTCATTGTTCTTTCCGAAGAATCATTCTGATATCTATTATCCCCAGTGGAGATAGGTATTCTACTTTGTATCGTTTTCTCAACAAATTTGATATCCAGAAAATCATGTCCATATTACCTCTGAATTTTCTATCTCAATATCATATTTATGAAAATGATATTTAGTCTTTCTGATTTCTGAGTCAAAAGATCAATGAATAAAGGCAAAAATATAAAGTGGGAAGGATATATCGTAAACAAAGTTTCCTTAAACGGAGTTTATTTGAGACAAATTCCTCAAGAAAAAGAGTACATCATCATGGAAGATCACTGTAATCCCTTTCATATTTGGGACGAGGACCACATACATAATCAGCAAAAGAATTGAGTACATCTTTTCCTGACCGCACCAAGAATTGACAGGCAGCCAGCCTCATTGCTTCTTCTTCTTCGGTTTCTCCTGGTTCGACCAGGAAGTCCAGGATATCTTTCGGCGGCTTGGGAGTAGACGAGCTTTCGCCTATTTCCTTCTTCTACGGAGGTGGATGTTCTTTAACACCTTCAGTAGCTTCGGGGACGACTTCAGCCTTCTTTATATTCTCTTCAGAAGACATTGTGGATAAAATGCGATCCTTCTACTCAAATATATGCTCTATTTATAGGCATATGGTTACAAGGATCGAAGGGACGTATTCTTTCCCGATATTCATTTCATCCATTCATTTCTCACATTCATCCGACGTTTCACATGTTCATTAATACTTGACGGTTCATCCGTTCATTTATTACATTCACTCGACAGTTTATCTGTTCATCATTTCCTAACGGTTCATCCGTTCATAATCTTCTATCAATTTATTAAGTGGGGATTCGTTATTTATCATGTTTTCATAACCTCTGAATCAATTCCGAATCTGCTTACTCATTTGTCATGTTTTGACCTCTGCATAGAAATTAATCTATTTTCTTTCGAGTTCCTATATATTATCATGTCCATAATACCTCTGATAATATCATATACTCTAAAACAGAAAAGATGATTTTATTATCTATCATGTCCACAATTCATCCACAAATACAAATCATTGAGCATAGAAGAATTATCATTTCCATTCTCATTTCACCACAAAAAAGTCTATTACATTTTCTTAGACTTTCTTACAAATCATAATGGAAATCTATTACAAATCTTGGATTTTCATTCTACACCACAACGATAACCTAATAGAGATCTATCTTCTTCTTTGGATCTTCTCCGTCGGACCTTCTCCGTCAGATTCGTTGTTGGTGGCAATTCCTGACTGTCTGGGTCTCAGTCACGACCAGATCAGCAGGAATCAAACTCTGGTCTTCTCTCTCAGACGAGAGGAGAACCACAGAGTATGGCAGCCCGAAGTCGTGGTGCTGCCAATACAACTGGTGGATTAGGAGCGACCTTTCAGAGGAGACAGGAATGTATCCAACCTTGGGATACAATTCCTAGTTCTCCCGTAAAAGGAACTCTACTACCCGATTTCTCGGTAGTAGAGTTAACTCCACCATCCAACTCTCGTGTATAAAGGCTCTTCCTACCATCTAAGGAAGACCCTTCTATCTCATGAAGAGTTCTGAGTTGTCTAATTTACGCGTCAAAGGCGTATGAGCTCCCTGATGTGGGTGTCAGAAGAACATTCTCCACAACATCCACATCACCAATGCCAGTTCTGAAGAAGGTTTTCAGCCAAAATTCTGCAAGAAACAGTAAGGAAAAATCAGCCAACAGAAATTGGCCAAGCAAAGACAGATGCATTCTGTTCATTTCAGGAAGATGAATTTGTTTTTAGCAAACAAATTTTTTTTTCTTACCACTGAGTTTGCTGCTAAGGGTTGACAGACCCATGTCTGGTAGCGTGCACAGAGATTTGACATCAGACAACATGGCTTTCCTATTTTCTTCTCACAGAAAATTCATTTCTCAGAAGAGAGGAAGAAGAATGGGAAGATGAGTTTGCGTGGAGTTCATCCATCTATTTAAAGGGTCAAGTGCAGGTCTATTCTTGGAAAAGATTCGCATAAATAGCGCTCGTAAATTGTGGAATGAGTGTCACGTGTACTTCGGGAGACAGTGCAACATTAGAAACAGTCAAAGTGTGCTAATTAATATTCTTCATTAAAAGGCACGCAGATCAAACACAAAAGTTGTACTTCATTCTTTAAACAGGCACTGATGGCCTTACAAAAAGACAAAACAGAAAAGTGCAACAAAAGCGTAGAAAGTTACGCTCTATTTTCCAGAGCGACTAAGTTGGATGCCTAACTCCTCTATGCTCTTAACTCCCAGGCGATGCAACAGAGTCTCGAGCATTTCACGCTTCTCCATAAGGCTCCGCCCATCAGAAGAAGACGAGCCATCCAATCCAAAGTAGCTCAAGAGATTCTTGGCTAACTGCGTGGAGTCGTCCTTAAGCTCGATGACGACAGGTTCGGGTTCTTTGCCCCCAAAAGTGGGGTCACCATGGGAACAAAAGCCCAACTTGCGTGCTTCCTCTTCGGCTGCTTCCTTTGGGGTCATATTTTCGAGAGATGAATGTCAAAACTAAGAATCTCTTTCTGTTTATATAACAGATCCCGTCGACAGTTCATATTCCACCATAAATTGGACGCAATCAGTCTCGGAGAATGAAGAGTCATTATGACATTTAATAAGTTCATTTGGATGTTTTCAAAAAACTTCGAAGTCTTTTCGACTTCCGAAAAATTTTAAAGTCATCTCAGCGTGACTGATTTCATTTTATCATCTCTATTTCAAAGTATTTCAAAAATATTTTATCATTTTTCAAAAACTTTGAAGGGGCTTTTGTAGGCCTAAAAAATGAAGTCACGCTGAGTTGATCAGAACAAGTCACGCAGAGTGATCCGAGAAGCAGCACAAAAGATACGCTAAGTTCTGCCTGGCCATTTCCTTTAGAAGTCATGCAGAGACAGCTCAGCCATACGTCAGAATCATAATGACTGACAACACAACAGTCGAGAAACGTCTCCTTGTATGCCACGTATGCACAGAACTCGAGAGATCACAGCCGTCTTTTGCGTGATTTTTGAAATCTTCCTTAGCAAGACTCACTCTTCACCAAGTTGGCGTGACTTTGGGTCTTATCTTCATTTAATGCGGCTGATAATATAATCAATGTCAGAGATTTTGTGTCAGACGAAGCGTGCCAAATCAAGACAGCTGGCGGTTTGCGTGGATTCTGAACCTTCTCCTTCCTCAAGTTTGCGTGGATTTTTGAGTTATTCTTCTCAAAGCCTGCGTGAATTCTGAAGTATTCTTCTTCAAAGCTTGCGTGGATTTTGCCTTCAACGAGTCTGCGTCAACGAATCTGCGTGGATTTTTGCCTTCAGCAAGTCAGCGTGGATTTCATTTCAATTGGAGTACGTGGCAGCCATGCCACCGATCTCTCTCTCGCGTGCCCAGTAACTTGCACACGACCCACGCACTGATGCGATGTGTCCAACAGTTACGGGCCACGTCCAGTAACTACTCACTAACCCTGCGTGTATTTAGAGTCTGCGTGACTTTTCAAGTGCACCAGTGGTGAGGTAGTTATCTTTTTAGTTATTATTTTTGACTCTATAAATAGAGTTCTTTTTTTTTTCTCATTCATTGTACAGATACATTGATATCTACTGTCAAAATTTTGAGAGCTTTTCTTCTATGCATAGTCCAAGGGATAAAGCGATCGTCTTCTAGATCGGATTCCTACAGTTGTAATTTTCCCAGAAACACAACAAATAAAGAGAATTTCTTTATGGAAAACACCGGGTGAACCCACATGATCTCTCCCTTGGATGTTATGAGTGGTGTGAGTCCACTCATGTTGTCACGAGCCGGCGAAAGGTTGATCACTTCTATTTTCGCCTTTGGGATGGGGACGATGCCGCCTTGAGCTATAGTAGGCAGCATGGTGCCGAATTGGAGCGACATGATGTTGGCCGAGACTGTCTTCTCCTCGTAATCGGCTGAGATGACATTCGTATTGATCATACGTTGTATGTAATCTTTGAGGATGTAGCAGTCTTGAGTTGGATATCCAACGAACCGATGGTAGTGATAGTACCTCGGGTCGTCGACTCTTCCCACCTCGTCGGGATGCTTCGGATCAGGCAACTTGATTTTTTCGTTCTGCTTCAGCATCTCGAAGAGTTGTAAGGTATCCTCATCATTGAAGGAGTTGACCATCTTCTGTCTTGGTGCAGGTGGAAGCTTCTGAGCAGGGCCTTGTGTGCTTTTGGATGCATTGACAGTCAATACATGCTTTCCTTTTGCTTCATGCCTACTGTTACTGGTAACAGGCCGCTTCCCTTTGTCGTCGAAGGCAGAAAAGTTAACCCCCAGAAGGAGAGCATTACGTGCCTTCTTTTCGGCAGCTTCAGCTTCGGTGATCAATGAACTCCAGTCGGGATGTGGAGCAGAGTTGAGCCAGAGCTTTATCGCAGGGATCATGTTCATGTTGCAGGAGTCGATGAGCGCATGTTCTGGCATGCCCATAGGCAACCTTAGGCACGCTTGCCAGAAATGCTCGATGAAGGATCGAACAATCTCCTTCTCAGTCTGACGTACTTCTATGAGAGACAACACTGTCTTGTCTCTTCCTCCGTCGTTGAACCGATCGAGAAAGAGGCGTATCAAGTCATCAAAGGATGATATGGAGTTTTCGGGAAGACTGCAGTACCAGTCGTAGGCGACTCCCTTCAATGCCCCGATAAATAGGCTTGTGAGTAGGGCGTCTTCCTTCGAAAGATGCCCTATTTAAGACTGGAAGTAGGTCAGGTACCGACGAGGAGAATCCTTCCTATCGTATAGCTAGCGTCAGTATTTGCAGTTTATACTTGGGAGGATAAACCACTTTATTCCACTCGAAAGGGTAAGGTTACGGAAGTCCCCATATTCTGACGATCATCCTGCCTATTTCGGGCCTCAAAGCGCTCGCGCAGGTGTCTGACCATTTCGACCAAGTCTTCTGTAGAGCTAGGAGCAAGTAAATACAGTAAGGCCTGAAGTTGAATATTGGAAGGAGCCGACATTCGAGGTACGGCTTGATGATATGTACCCGAAGATACCCGTTGAGGGGGATACTTGATTCTCCATTGGCTCCTGGATCAGGACTGGTGAAGATAGGTGCCCTTGCCAGAGTGGTCCGAGTCTCGAACACTACTTAGGTCAAGGTCTGCATAAAGGTAGAGGGTTTTGAGGCTCCCTTCTAAAGTGTCTATGCGCTGCATGATTTTCAGAGCTGGAGCATCTGATTCTCCTTCGTCACCGCCCCATGCCATGTAAGCTGTCATGACATGGGTGGAAATGGATGGATCGGTTGAGGCTTCACTTTCGACCTCACTTTCCTATGGAACGGCCTCTTTTTCTGAGGCTTCGTACTGGCTACCTCGAGCTACGTCGAGGTTGGTGCTCTGGAGGAGATCCTCGACTTCGGGAGGAGGGTTCTCTGGAGTTTCACTACCCTAAGTTGCTGCTTCTGCCGGAGCATTCTTCCTTGACTGGGTGCTTTCGAACACCCCTGAGGACGGGACCACCGTTCTGCTCTTCCTCGGCTGACTCTTGGATGACGTCGCAGAGGTTGAGGAGTTGGTAGTTGTCTTTCTTCCAGATGAGTGGAGGTTGGAGACAACATAGAAGGAAGCAATTTTGGGCTCTGCTTCGTCTTTAATTGGCACTCTCTTTCCGAGGTGACGTCGGATGGGTGCCCTAGATTGCAGTCGCTGGAACATAAACTGCCTTTATGGTGGGGCCACTATTTTACAACAACAGCAGTTGATGGTGACCATGGCACAAGTGTGTCCCGTGAGGGGGACATCATGCTTATTGGTCAGCTCTCCTGATATGCGTTTGTGAGTGATCATATTGCATAAATCGTGAGGGAAGAGTTCCACTTTCACACCCCTTTCAGACGTATGGCAGAGCCAAGTGCCGGGGTGGTCATGTGAATGCTGCGCCCCCTGATCCAGTTCCAGCGTATGAGATACGCCCAGATCATTGGTGGGAGAACAACATTTATTGTAACTTGAACCCACTTCATGCGTACCACCCAAGTGGGCGCATGGGTCCAACGTCACAGGTTTTGCTATGCATGACATGGTTTGAAACGCAGTAGATACGTCCAAGCGGAACAAGGACTTTAAAAGTCGGCTCGTATCTGGCATAAATACGCCCGAGCCGACTCTGTACAGTTTACCGTCAACAGTGCACATGATTTTGAGCGCATGCTTCTCGTTCGCTGTTGGCGTAGCACATATGGGGCGCATGGCCTGTGCTGCCTTGGACTTCTTTGCATTAGCCCGCGAAGGCACATAGTACTCAGAGTCCAATTGTGTCTCGCCATGACAGCGAGTGTGTCTGTCAAAGACAGAAGTTTTCTCCTGCGTCTCAGAGTTCATGCGCAGGAGATTGGCTATGCCTCTGCTCCATCGGTGCATCTTCTTTGGCTGGGAAGAAAGTTAGGAAATGTGGTCAACATTATATTTCCCTGACGGATGTGCTGCTGTGGTGGCGCTTCCCCTTCAGCGGTGGTACTAGGCACATCGCACTTGCGCATCCAGACTTGGCGAGTCTTCTTCGGCTTTGGCAGCCGCTTCGAAGGACTTGTGCTGCCTTCAGAGATGAACTCCTCATACGCCTGTTGATTGAGGCGTACCATAAGTGTCTTGTAAAAGGAACCCAACTTGATGTCGTCAGATTGTGACACAACTTTCTCGTTGGAGGAGAAAGAAGTCCCCAGCAGAGTCGCCAGCTTGTTCGCCATCGAAAAATATGACAAAGGTTTATTTGGATTAAATCTTTGGTATTTCGATTACAATCAGAACAGTATACAATGTAGGACTTAGATGTAGTCCTAGGAGTACACTTTTGTTTCTATCTGGGAACTGTATCAGTGGAGCGAGTGGTAATACGTTGACTCCGTTGATGATCTGACGACGATCTTAAATTCTCTGAAGGTTTGGGACGCCCTGGATGCCGAAGCGTTTTGAAGAGGAAGTAGACATTAAGTGTCTCTTCTGATATCTGGGTGATCTTTCTCTGTCTGTGTGTATATATCTGTGTGTCTCTTGAAGGAATGATCCTTCTATTTATAGACAGCAGGCTAGCTACTTAGGGGCGCATATGTAGGATGCGCCTGGACGTGGGAATGCCACGTGGCTGATGCTGGTGGGCGCATGTATGATGTGCCCTGGAGTTGGGGATGAATCTGTCTTAAACTGCATTGCTGGGCTGCGAAGGAGCTGACACGTGGCAGTTGCGAAGATTCGTCCGTTACTGAGATCTTGGGTGGTTAGCACCCATTCTTGAGCAGAACTGTGTCAAATGACACGTGGCGTATGTCTGTGGCTCAATAATCTCGGGTTTGGTAGAGAATGATCTTGTCAGGATGCGCCTAGGATCCGACGCATGGGGAGACTTGGACTGTGATTTTTAGGAGTTGCAAGCAAGTCTGGATATATGGCTTTTGAGGTCCATGCGGAGCTTAGCATCAGGATGCGCCTAGGATCAGGCGCATGGGGCGACTTGGCCTATGACTTTGAGGAGTCACAAGCAAGTCTGGGCGCATGGCTTTTGAGGCGCATGCAAAGCCTTGGCTTCTGTTATTTGAGATCAGGAGTAAGTCTGCATGGCTTCTGGACGCATGTCTGCGGGGCACATGCGAATGATCTATCGGCCATGTGGCAAGGACAGTTGTAACCGACAGAAAGCAATGATGAAGAGTGTTGGCGACTCTTCGTTTTCTGCAAAAAGCTGTCAACTACCCTGTCATTGAGGCGTGGGCTTCCGTCGTTTCAGACACTCAATATTAAATGCTTCGTTGGGCGGCGAGCTTTGTATGGGCGCATTGACTTGAGCCTCATTAGGCGTATGGATCTATGCTCAATGGGGCGCATGGGCCTGTGCTCCGTGGGGCGCATAGATCTGTGCTCCGTTGGGCACATCAGCATGGGGTACATGGGGATTGCTCGTTGCATTTGCTACGTGGCACCTCCCCATTGGTCCGACTGTTGAGTTCTTTGATGCATTGATGGCTTCTTTGACTTAACTGAATTCGAAGAGGCAGATTCATTGACATTAATGCAAGTTCATTGCACTGAATTCAGGGAGTTGCCACTAGGCGCATGGGTTTGATTTATCGTGGCCTATAAATAGCAGGGTGAAAGAGAAGTTTGTTTCTCGTTTCAATTTTCTTCCCGAATGGAGATGAACTCGGTCGGTCTTCCTCCTTGGCGAGACGTTGCATTGTGGGTTGCCGATCACGTCGTTCGTATAAGTTTTGATGATAAACTTTTTTAGAAGACTGAGACACACCAAGTGGGCTGTTCGTGTTTGTGTACTTCATCGGCTGTGGGCCATGATATTGTTTGCTAGATTCGGGACTGCAACCCAGCTTTCGTTATGCTTGAAGTGCTATAGGTTGGCAAGGATGCCTATTGCATCCGAAGATCGGGATCGTCATATCCCAACTTTCGTTATGCTTGAAGTTCCACAGGATAGCGAAGGTGCCTGTTGTATCCAAATATCGGGGTAGTCGAGCCCCGATTTTGACAAGAGAGTGAGTTGCTCTGACGTTGCACGGGGATGTGCCTACGCTGAGATGTGGGATGATGCGCCTAGATGAGGCAACAAAGTGATGCGTCTGACGGATATGCGCCTGGCCGTAGCTTCAACTGATGCGCCTAGAAGTTGCTGCGCTTGACTGTAGCTTTTAGGATCTTTCTTTCTTTTTGTAAAAGAATTCTCCTTTGTAAAGACATATAATAGACTTTCTGTCACGCCCCACTTCCAGAATACGGCGAGCCGAGTACGTAACATCATCCCCAGGCTACGCGACATACGAATACTCCAGTACCCATATTCGCGATTGTCACCCGTAAGGTTCTAGGATAGGTTATCACAGGTCATAACTTGCAAAAATGTAATTAATATTATTCAAAAAGGCATTCTAAAACTATAAATTTGAAATGGACTATCTACCCAATACAACTATTAACCCAATTATAATTATATATTTATATACCTGAACTGATGATGAAAAGATCTGATTTTAAATAATTGCCTTCAATCGTCCTATCTCGTTCTAATTCTCCAGCTTCTCTCCAGTGTACAATAGTAGCTCCTTGGTCTACAAATCTAGTGAACAATACTAGGTCGTCAAACGACGTGCAAGCCTGTAGAAGCATGGAAAATATTGCTTTTAGTCCCATATCGGAAAGGAGAAGAAGAAAGGGCTCACTCCATTCTATAAATAGAGCCCCCTTGCCTCCTTTGAAGGCACCAACTTTCCTTCCCTCCTTCCAACTTGGACTCCTCCTACTATGCACCTTCGGGTGCTAAGTCGAAGAAGTCTAGGGCAGTGCGGGCTCAACAAGCCCAGTCAACTGTCCCAACTACTGACCATCAGAGAATCCCGCTAACTGTTATGCCGACCTTTGATGGAAAGTTGTACAAAACCGCCTGTGTCCAGCCCCGGCGGCAAACGGACAAGGTGGTTCTCAAAAGCCTCCCAACACTGATCGAGGGCAAGTACTTTTACTAGTCCCGCATCAGGGAGCAAACATGATGCCTACGTACTCGTGTGCTCGGGATACCCGGGCCCACAAAGCGAGTGCAAAGGTTGATCGAGATGTCCTTGACTTGCGAGATGTGATCCTTCACAAGCGCAAGGAAAGAAGGGAATTCTCTATGCGGCTCAAAATCAACATGAAGCTTCATGCGGCTCAAAACCCAGGAAGCTTCATGCGGCTCAAAACCAATGAGGCTTCATGCGGCTCACAAAACCCAGGAAGCTTCATGCGGCTCAAAACTAAGGAGGCTTCACGCAGCTCACAAAACCCAGGAAGCTTCATGCGGCTCAAAAAGACCCAGAAAGCTTCATGCGGTTCAGAAAGCTTCATGCGGCCCAAAAGCAGCGGGGAGCCTTATGCGGTTTGAAAACAGCCTAAGCAATAAATGTATGAAGCAGGTCATAATTGCTCTGACACAAAAAGCGACAGCTCTGACAAAGATGACAGCTCTGACATAAAGACGAGACGTGACATGCTCCTAAAAAGACGAGAAAATCATCATGATACCCAGCACAGTGCACAATTCCAAAGAAGACTCCTCATGCGGATCGTCTATGAGATACTTTTTATGCGGCTCAGTCATGAGACGTCTCTCATGCGGCTCGATCGTGAAGTATACCTCATGCAGCTCGGTCATGAGACGTCTCTCATGCGGCTCGGTCATGAAACATACCTCATGCAGCTCGGTCATGAGACGTCTCTCATGCGGTTCGATCATGAGACGTCTCTCATGCGGCTCAGTCATGAAGCATACCTCATGCGGCTCGGTCATGAGACGTCTCTCATGCGGCTCGTCACAAAATAGCAGTTGAGATACGTGGCAGAAATTGACCAAGTCTTGACAGTTCAGATTTACTGCAACAAATAGATCATATTCAATCTCAACCAACCCCCAGCTGACCGAGTCTCGAGACACAGTTACAAGGATGTGGTCCAAAATTAGCCACATGGCTGCACACCCCACTACTCACAAATTCCTATAAATAGCAAAGTGCTATTCCCTTGCATATACACAGAGGGACACGCATATACATACAGAGAGCATTTCTTCGTCGGTGCCGAGGTTGCGTTCGATCGTCCAAGGAGTAAGGCAGAGTTGATAGCACTTTCCTGAGCCTCTACCGACACCCCCCAGAATACAAATTAAACAATTGTACTTAGATTGCTTTTCCTAGGTTTTGTTCCTAGGCTCTCTTTTATACAAGCGAGTTTGTAATTGTGAATCAAAGTTCAGTCCTCCCATAAAATTGTTATGTTCTTAGATAATCAATGGCAAACAAAGCCCTCAGTCAAAGACGAGAAAATAAAATAAGTAAATTGAGAATCTCTGAAGTGATCGGATTCTCGGAATTCCAAAGTAAAGAAATTAATAAATTAATTCAGAGGGATTATATCGTTCGTTAACTTAAAATATGATTCTGAAAAGATCTCATTCGAGTGAATTTCCTCAGTGTTCATCCTACGACTAAATCCTAATAATTCATAAATAACGACTACAATCACAATCACAACAACCTAAATTCACTATCACAATTACAGTCAAGTTTCCTATATGTTGATGTAGTTTAGAGAACACATTTGGATCACGATCATTCTCTATTTTTTCGACAATAATCCTATTTACCCGGGACCAGGTGGTATCTGGATTGGGTACGGTGCCTTAGATCCGACACTCCACATCTTGTGGAAAACTTGTATGCATTAACTTTTTAAATTCTGATTTTATTCTCGAAATTTACTGGACTGTTCTCTGTGGTGAGCTAGGCCTCACCCCCGACATCGCAAGACCTTATAGATGCGGGACTACTAATCAGCTTTTACTGTTGTTATTATATTGTAGGGATTTCTATAGATGTGATCCAGTTGTTCTCTCCCACCCCATGATGCAACAACAAACACATACAATAGTCTATTGACTCCTAGGTCTAATGTCCGGTTCCAACTTGATTACCATCTCGTATGTCAAAGACAATACGCCATATGGTAATCTCTTGTTGGCAGGAGATTATCCAACTTATTACCATCTCGTGTGTCGAAACAACATGCCATATGGTAGTAATTGTTGGCAAGGAATCATTCAACTTATTTTACCATCTCGTGTGTCAAGGACAACACGCCTTATGATAAAGTCGTTGGCAAGGAACTATTCTTTCAACTTACCATACCATCTCGTGTGTCAAAGACAACATGCCATAGGGTAAAATTCTAGTTGACTAGAAACTGGATATAACTTAGATTTTCCTACTAGGTTTCCTAATCCTAAAACTTCCAAAATTTGACTCACTCCCGAAATTATAGAAAATTTCGGCAGAGACTCCTTTGTATTTATTGACTCTAAAATTTTACAATAGATAAAAATATAATAATCGGGTATGCCGACCCCTTCGGTGGAGCAACTCTCAACACCGGACCACGCAATTAATATCAGGGTACGCCGACCCCTTCGGTGGAGCAACTCTTGTCACGCCCCAAAACCAGAATACTGGAGAGCGGGGACAGACACAGCCAGCTATGTACATTGAAGTATAATCTACCCCGATATACGGTCACGGCTATCTAGATGTATACGGGTTTATCTACAAGCCAACAGTCTCTTATGGTCATGAACAAGCCTAGTGTCTCAATCACAAGCAAGTAAGTAAATGTTACAAGATGTTAGATCATCAGACATACAAAGTAAGGCATCCCAAACATTACATATTCAGATGATCATGAAGCTAGTCATACAAAATGTGAAGACTAGCAAGAGTTTCAGTCATACATGATCAACACTAGGATTTGTCAATCATGTTACAGCCCGAAGGCAGACAGTAAGTAAAGTTACAAATGAGCTAACACTTGCTCGGCGGCTAAACGCCTCAAAAGAATATTTTTACAAGGGAGTGGGAGAGCAAAATAAGAACCCATTCGTTGCCAGGGTTGCTCCTAGTGGTCACCATCTGGCTGGAAGTCAGGGAGATCCTCGGGATCTACTTCGAAATTTGGCCATACAAAACCAGCTGGGTCAGACCCCAGAAGAGCAAGTGCCACAAGGGAGGCTTCACTTAAGAACTAAAACCAGCATATTAGCACATGATACACAAAGGATAACGAAAGACATGAGTTAGAGAAAATTTGGTAATAAACGATAAGATAACTAACAGACTATTCCGGTAACCAAGTTACAACCCGTAAACAAAACAAGGACCGGGGTAGTAATCCTTCACCTGAACAGAACTTAGTCTCTAACCAATTATCGATAAAGTAAGCATAAATAAGCATGTCCTGAGATAGCCATGTACTGGATCTAGACAAGACTAGACAAGACTCCATCCATCAATCACGGCCAAACAATGAGTACGGCTTGATACTTTAACTAACTAGGGTTATCACAAGCCTAGTTACTAACAAGATGCATCGAGATGTTCCAACATCCACAAGCCCTGCAGTCTTAATCCAGGTTATCCGGTCACAAGTTGAGAGAGTTGGATTAGGTGACTTAGAGGTGCAACACATGACAGTGCGCTGGAAATGTGCCCTACTCGACGGCAGGCTACAAGTCCAATTAAAGCGCCCAGATAACGGGACTGTATGTAGCTGGGAAATCTCTTCATGAACTACTTGATCACTCTAATCATTATCTTAGTCAGATTCAGTATGAATCCCGGACCATGGGAATCAGGAATTCATATCCTAGATATGATGCAAGACGAGACATGTAGATTATACAAGCATAAACACCCATGGTGTCAAAACA
The DNA here is from genome assembly GCA_029216955.1 of Iris pallida. Classification (NCBI taxonomy): domain Eukaryota; kingdom Viridiplantae; phylum Streptophyta; class Magnoliopsida; order Asparagales; family Iridaceae; genus Iris; species Iris pallida. The sequence continues at coordinate 8,742,612 of JANAVB010000194.1, forward strand.
AGAGTTACTTAGCAAGACGTATCGAGATTATCATGTTAGGTTACTTTACCAAGTCAAGAGTGCGTCATAACGGACCACCATCAAGAATTTGTATGTCATAGTTACTTGTTACTTGTCAAGATTACTTGTCAGGAGTGCGCCTCGACGGGCCACTATCAAGATTTATCATGTCATATCAAGTGTACTTCTTACTTATCAAGAGTGCGCCAAGCCAGGTTGTGCCAAGCTAGGTTGCGGCACTGCCAGGTTGCAGCACTAGCCAGGTTGCGACACTTGCCAGGTTGCGGCACTAGCCAGGTTGCGGCACTTGCCAGGTTATGACACTAGCCAGGTTGCGGCACTAGCCAGGTTGCGGCACTTGCCAGGTTGCAGCGCTAGCCAGGTTGCGACACTAGCCAGGTTACAGCACTAGCTAGGTTGCGACACTAGCCAGATTACGGTACTTGCCAGGTTGCGGCACTAGCCAGGTTGCGACACTAGCAAGGATGTAGCACTTGCCAGGTTGCGGCACTTGCCAGGTTGCGACACTAGCCAGGTTGCGGCACTAGCTAGGTTGTGACACTTGCCAGGTTGCGGCACTTGCCAGGTTGCGGCACTAGCCAGGTTGTAGCACTTGCCATGTTGCGGCACCAGCCAGGTTGCGGCACTGTTTATCTTCTCCAACCAGCATAAAAATGCTTGGTTGAACCCATGAACTCAAAATGGCATAACTTTCTCATCCGAAGTCGAAATCAAGCGGTTCAAAAGGCAAAATTGGGTAGAATTGAATTTTCTACAACATGGAACCATTAGATTTCGAAAATAACCAAGTTTTAGAGATCAAAACCGAGAAAAACTAAAAAAAGTTACAAACTTAGATCTACAGGAATCCATCTATCAAATCCAAAAATGTCAAGTTCTAAAGAGGCTTAGAATCAAGTAAGGAAGAGAATGGAACAATAAAACTTGAGATCCATCATGAAGCAAGTTGTACTTGCCTAGGCTTGGTAGGTAGGAGGAGTAAATGAAGAAGATGAAGAAGTAAATGCAAATAATGGAGGAGAGAGAAGAAGTTGACTTATATAGCAACCCCTCTCATCTCAACCCAATATAAACCAAACCAAGCCAAGCCAAATCATGTTGATCCAAGTTGAACCAATTAAGTCAAGATTTAAACCAAGGCTAAGCTAAGCAAGATAAGTAAAAATACGGGCCACCTGACAATTGTCAGAAATTCGTATATGTATCCTGAAAATACGTATAACGGAAAACGGGAGTGACAACTCTATCCACCTTAAATGAATTCCGTCTTCGGAATTTAATCAAGAGGCTAGACGTGTCGGGGTAAGCTACACTAATACTGGCAATCTACGACTAGCAGTCAACCAAGCAATCATTCATGCAAGCAAGAACGTAGAAGCATAAGGCATAAGAAAGACATTATAGCTTATGAGTCAAACAAGTGTGGATATCGCGAGCAGATATCATCCTCACGCTCCCACGTTGACTCACCTAAAGAGTGATGACCCCAAGCAACACAGACTAACTTAATAGTCTTGTTCTTGAGTATCTTCTTCCTTCGGTCCAATATGGATATGGGCCTTTCCTCATACGAAAGTTAGGTACCAACAACCAATTTTGAATGATCAAGGATATGGCTCGAATTCGGGATGTACCATCGCAATTGGGATACATAGAATAAGTCACGTACCTCACGTACCGACGGTGGAAGAGCGAGATGATAGGATACAACACCTACTCGCTCGAGAATATCAAACGGTCCTATATACCTAGGACTAAGCTTTTCCCGTACGTCGAATCGAATGACGCCACGGGTAGACGAGATCCTAAGGAATACATGGTAGTCGATAGAAAATTCAAGCGGACGCCGATGAGAATCGGCCCAATGGCGCTGACGGCCTTGTGCAACTCGAAGATGATCTCTGACTTATCTGACCACCTCGATTGTCTGCATAATCATCTCTGGACCAAGCATTTGTCTTTCACAGATATTATCCCATGCTAATGGGGATCTACACTTTCTGTCATACAGTGCTTCAAAGGGTGCCATCTGGATACTGGCCTAGAAACTGTTGTTATAGGAGAACTCTACGAGATGCAGGTGATCTTCCCATGAACCACCGAAGTCGAGTGTACATGACCGCAACATATCTTCAAGAGTCTGAATCGTGCGCTCTGACTGACCATCTGTCTGCGGATGATAAGCTGAACTGAACTTGAGTCGAGTCCCCAAGATCTCTTGAAGACTCCGCCAAACCTGCGATGTGAATCTTGAATCTCTGTCGGATACAATACTGACTGGCACTCCATGCAATCTGACAATCTACCTGAGGTACATCTCTGCAAGCTAATTCGTCGACTGACCAATTCTGAAAGGAAGAAAATGAGCTACCTTGGTGAGTCTGTCTACTATAACCCATATAGCATCTCTCCTAACTGGGGATTTAGGTAACCCAGTTACAAAATCCATGGTGATGTGCTCCCATTTCCATTCTGGGATCGGTAAAGGTTGAAGAAGTCCAGCTGGTCTCTGATGTTCAGCTTTAACTTCTTGGCAAACTAAACAATGAGAGACAAACCGGGCTATCTTCCTCTTCATGCCATTCTATCAGAAATGCTGGCGAATATCATGATACATCTTCGTACCGCCGGAGTGAATTGAATACTATGAACTGTGAGCTTCTGTCATGATCTCTTGTCTGATATCACCACTAGGTACACAAAGACGCCTTTCATGTCGGAGTGTACCATCTTCGTGAATGTGTAACTCTGGTCTTCGTCCTGCTTCACACTCTGCTCTAAGCCGCTGAAGCTTAGAATTTGTTGATTGTACCGTATTGATCCTCTCAACTATGTTGGACCGAACTTGCATGCTGGCCATCAATGCCACATTGGTAGGAAAAACTACTTCTATTTCCATCTTCTGAAGATCTTCTAATAACTCTGGCTGTGCTGTTAGAAAATAAGTTCCTGCTCTTCTGCTCAACGTGCCTGTAACTACATTGGCTTTCCCAGGATGATACTGCAGGATGATGTCATAATCCACCAGTAACTCTAGCCATCTTCTCTGACGCATTTTGACATCCTTCTGGGTAAACATATACTTAAGACTCTTGTGGTCGGTGAAAATCTCCATCCGATCTCCATACAAATAATGCCTCCACAACTTGAGTGCGAAAACTACCGCTGCTAATTCAAGTCATGGGTTGGATAATTCCTCTCATGATCACGAAGCTGACGTAACGCATAAGCTACTACCTTACCATGCTGCATCAAGACGCATTCCAATCCTCTACCAGAAGCATCACAATAAACTGAAAATCCTCCAGTCCCATCTGGAAGCGTAAGAATGGGAGCCGTCATCAATCTTCGCTTCAACTTCTCGAAGGAACTCTGACACTCTGCTGTCCAAGCAAACTGCACGTCCTTACGGGTCAACTGCGTCAATGGTGCTGAAATCCGAACAAAATCTGACACAAATCATCGGTAATAGCCGGCCAATCCCAGGAAACTCCGAACTTCTACGACGGTGCTAGGTACTGGCCATGTCTCTATAGCCACTATCTTCTGGGGGTCAGCTTCCATACCACCTTTGGTGATAATATGACCTAAGTACGAAATGCGATCAAGCCAAAATTCGCACTTACTGAACTTCACGTACAACTGGTGCTCTTTGAGAATCTGAGGAACTACACGAAGATGCTGCTCATGCTCTGCCTCATTCTTGCTATAGACTAAGATGTCATCTATGAACACTATCACGAACGGATCCAAATAGGACATGAAAATACGATTCATGAGATCCATGAATACGGCCGACGCATTGGTCGCTCCAAATGGCATAACAAGGAACTCCCAATGTCCATATCTTGATCTGAACGCTGTCTTCGGGATGTCTTACTCTCTGACTCTGATCTGATTGTACCCTGACCGCAAGTCAATCTTCGAGAATACTGCTGCCCCACTGAGCGGATCAAATAAATCATCTATCCTTGGTAAAGGATATCTGTTCTTGATTGTCACAGAGTTCAAGGTATGATAATTAACACATAATCTTGACGTACCATCATTCTTTTTCACAAGAAGTATCGGGGCTCCCTAAGGTGATCCACTAGCACGAATGAATTCTGTGGTAAGAGTTGACGAGAATGGTACCTGCCACCACCTCACCTGATGCCAATTCTTCTGCTATGGTCAGAGCCATAGCCTGACCTTGTCCTCTTGGTGCTGGTCTCCTCTGCTGGTGACCTCTCTACCTGTTCTGAATCTGAACCTGGGCATACTGCTGAGCCTGAAGCGGCAATGGCCTCGGAGGCTGGTACTGCTGCTGCACTGGTGCTGGACCCCTAACCGATGGACTGGTTAGGTTTGATGACGATAAACTGGCTCTATTCGGACATGACCCTATCTTGTGATCCGATGGCCCACAAGCCAAGTACAATCCCTGTGCTCTACGACACTCTGATACCACGTGCCCTGGCTTCCCACAATGAGTGCAGCCCATTGCGGAAGACTGCTTCTGCTTCTGCTGTTAAGGATACGTCGGTGTCGAATGTTGAATCGACGAAACTATGGTCGCCCTCCTAGGAGCTCCAATTGTTAAAGCCCTAGCTGCCGGGGCTGGTGCTGATGACTGGGACATCTGCCCATGAGACCTTTTCCATCCTCCGCTTCTATCTACAATCCTCTGAGAAGTATACTCATGCCTCTTCGCTGCTCGCAAGATGGCATCAAACGTCTGGTGCTCAAACTGCTCTACTGATATGATAATCTCTACGTGGAGCCCCTGCTGGAATCGCTGGGCTCGATCCAATTCGGTTGCCACCAAGGTAGGAGCAAACCGACTGAGTCTAAAAAACTCGACCGCATATCCATCGACCGTTCTTCCCATCTGCTTGAGATTTGTGAATCTCGTCTACAGATCATACCGAGCTACTGCGTCGAAGTACTTCGTCTGGAACTTGTTGCTGAATACCGCCCATGAGACAGGCGTCGGTAATCCAGCTGCTAACATCGCCCACCAGCTGCGGACTAAGTCTAATAACTGCAAGCGCACAACGGCCACCTTCTCATTCTCAGGAATCCTAGCTGCTTCCAGGATAACTTCTGTGTCCTGAAGCCATGCATCAGCAGCAATAGCATCTTTAGTGCCGTCAAAGAAAGGAGGGTTCAGACGCTTGAAGCTGTTGGCCGCGTTGTTCCTTTGGTAACCAACTCTTCCCATGGCATCTTGTACTGTCTTGTGCAGGGCATCGCCCCGACAATTTTGAGATGCAAGCAATTCCCTGATGAGACCCACCAGGGTTCTATTATCAGGCTCTACAGGCTGGACTGGATGAACTGGGGGCTCTGGATACCCGGAATGTATGACTCGAGAGGCCGCTCCAGAGTGCTGGGCTTGGTCTCCAGGTTGCTGCTAGTCCACCGGAGGTGCTCCGCCTTACTGATCGATAGGACCAGGAACCATGCCACTAAAGAAAATGACATGAGGAACAATAAGGAAGGACCAAGATAGATCAAGGATAAAACACCTTATCAGGCCAAGATTCAGGAATATTAGGAAGCACGAGTAGAAATCAAGGGCGAATGCTGATTGAGACATCTATTCGGTAAAAACCCCCACACATCTTGATTTATAAGACCTGCATGGGCCACCACTTAAACCGTGTCACGCCCCAGAACCAGAATACTGGAGAGCGGGGGACAGACACAACCAGCTACGTACATTGAAGTATAATCTATCCCGATATACGGTCACAGCTGTCTAGATGCAAGAGGGTTTATCTACAAGCCAACAGTCTCTTATGGTCATGAACAAGCCTAGTGTCTCAATCACAAGCAAGTAAGTAAATGTTACAAGATGTTAGATCATCAGACATACAAAGTAAGGCGTCCCAAACATTACATATTCAGATGATCATGAAGCTAGTCATACAAAATATGAAGACTAGCAAGAGTTTCAGTCATACATGATCAATCCTAGGATTTGTCAATCATGTTACAGCCCGTAGGCAGACAGTAAGTAAAGTTGCAAACGAGCTAACACTTGCTCGGCAGCTAAACGCCTCAAAAGAATATTTTTACAAGGGAGTGGGAGAGCAAAATAAGAACCCACTCGTTGCCAGGGTTACGCCTAGTGGTCACCATCTGGCTGGAAGTCAGAGAGAAACTCGGGAGCTACTCCAAAATCTGGCCATACAAAACCAGCTGGGTCAGATCCCAGAAGAGCAAGTGCCACAAGGGAGGCTTCACTTAAGAACTAAAACCAGCATATTAGCACATGATACATAAAGGATAACGAAAGACATGAGTTAGAAAAAACATGGTGATAAACGATAAGATAACTAACGGACTATTCCGGTAACCAAGTTACAACCCGTAAACCAATTATCGATAAAGTAAGCATAAATAAGCATGTCCTGAGATAGCCATGTACTGGATCTAGGCAAGACTAGACAAGACTCTATCCATCAATCACGGCCAAATAATGAGTACGGCTTGATACTTTAACTAACTAGGGTTATCACAAGCCTAGTTACTAACAAGATGCATCAAGATGTTCCAACAGCCACAAGCCCTGCAGTCTTAATCCAGGTTATCTGGTCACAAGTTGAGAGAGTTGGATTAGGTGACTTAGAGGTGTAACACATGACAGTGTGCTGGAAATGTGCCCTACTCGACGGCAGGCTACAAGTCCAGTTAAAGCGCCTAGATAACGGGACTGCCTGTAGGTGGGAAATCTCTTCATGAACTACTTGATCACTCTAATCATTATCTTAGTCAGATTCAGTATGAATCCCTGACCGTGGGAATCAGGAATTCATATCCTAGACATGATGCAAGATGAGACATGTAGATTATACAAACAAAAACACCCACGGTGTCAAGACAAGAGTTACTTAGCAAGACGTATCGAGATTATCATGTTAGGTTACTTTATCAAGTCAAGAGTGCGTCACAACGGACCACCATCTAGAATTTGCATGTCATAGTTACTTGTTACTTGTCAAGATTACTTGTCAGGAGTGCGCCTCGACGAGCCACTATCAAGATTTATCATGTCATATCAAGTGTACTTCTTACTTATCAAGAGTGCGCCAAGCTAGGTTGTGCCAAGCTAGGTTGTGGCACTGCTAGGTTGTGGCACTAGCCAGGTTGCGGCACTAGCCAGGTTGCGACACTTGCCAGGTTGCGGCACTAGCCAGGTTGTGGCACTTGCCAGGTTGCGGCACTTGCCAGGTTGCGGCACTAGCCAGGTTGCAGCACTAGCCAGATTGCGACACTAGCCAGGTTGTGGCACTAGCCAGATTGCGGCACTTGCCAGGTTGCGGTACTAGCCAGGTTGCGGCACTTGCCAGGTTGTGGCACTAGCCAGGTTGCGGCACTAGCCAGGTTGCGGCACTTGCGGCACTAGCCAGGTTGCGGCACTTGCCAGGTTGCGGTACTTGCCAGGTTGCGGCACTAGCCATGTTGTGGCACTAGCCAGGTTGTGGTACTTAGCAGGTTGCGATACTAGCCAGGTTGCGGCCCTAGCCAGGTTGCGGCACTTGCCAGGTTGCGGCACTGTTCATCTTCTCCAACCAGCATAAAAATGCTTGGTTGAACCCATGAACTCAAAATGGCATAACTTTCTCATCCGAAGTCAAAATCAAGCGGTTCAAAAGCCAAATATGGGTAGAATTAAATTTCCTACAACATGGAACCACTAGATTTTGAAAATAACCAAGTTTTAGAGATCAAAACAAAAAAAACAAAAAAAGTTACAAACTTAGATCTACAATAATCCATCCATCAAATCCAAAAATGTCAAGTTCTAAAGAGGCTTAGAATCAAGTAAGGAAGAGAATGGAATAATAAAACTTGAGATCCATCATGAAGTAAGTTGCACTTGCCTAGGCTTGGTAAGTGGGAGGAGTAAATGAAGAAGATGAAGAAGTAAATGCAAATAATAGAGGAGAGAGAAGAAGTTGACTTATATAGCAAGCCCTCTCATCTCAACCCAATATAAACCAAACCAAGCCAAGCCAAGTCATGTTGAACCAAGTTGAACCAATCAAGTCAAGATTTAAACCATGGCTAAGCTAAGCAAGATAAGTAAAAATACGGGCCACCTGACAATTATCAGAAATCCGTATACGTATCCTGAAAATACGTATAACGGAAAACGGGAGTGACAACTCTCAACACCGGTAACACGCAATATATAAACCCCGGGTACGCCGACCCCTTTGGTAGAGCAACTCTCAACATCGGTAACACGCAATATATAAACCCCGGGTGCGCCGACCCCTTCGGTGGAGCAACTCTCAACACTGAGACACATACAGTTAAATATATAATATTAACATATAGTATAAATAAGTCTAGCTTCTTACCTTGGAAATTTTATTTTTTATTGCTAACAATCAATGATTTGCAATATTCACTACAAAATCCAACTAAACAAAAATATTAGAACAACATAGTCTATAATAGCATGAATAATTCAAAAATTAACACCATCAATTGAATATGAGTATATAACTATTTTCAAACACGAATTTATTCAATTAACTTATTTGTAGGATATTGATCATTCCATGTTTAGGATAAAAATCCCACATAGGAAAATAATTACGAACTTTAACGATACTTTCATAAGAATTGATTTAGAATTTTGATTTTTCGAAATTCACGAAGCCTTGGAGTACTACGCTTAAACCTACTATATACTACAAATGCCTACTCAATCCTCACTATATTTTCATTCTCCAAACGGACATGGATAGCATTCTAAATAATGCAAATGCTGAATTTTATAGAAATAGATTCAAAATAGTCAAAACATCGAGTACGGATTATACATATTAGTAATATATATAATATAGGAACCCAACCTATCTTTCTCTAGTCTTTTTAATATATAAAACGAGCACAAGGATTTCGTTATAACATTCCTAAGACTTATTATGCCGAATTGTAAGGGATAAATTAAATTAGGACCAAAAAGAGATTGATATGACCTTGTATCATTTTCTGAAATGCATAACTGGGTTGTCTATGTAACCTTGGTCTACTAAATCATAAGATTACTTTTACTAGTTTTAAGAACATCTAACAATAACCAAAATAAAATTTTGGGCATCAACTAATTATTATATCCTTGTGATATTGTAAATATTATTATACGATGATAGGCTAGCTAGCTAATATAACCAAAATGACTTCCATATCCATAGAGTACGTGTCGAATTTTGGTTTTGTATTTCTATTTCTAAGTAGTATGGGGCAACTAAATAAACATATACGCATCATGATGTTCAAGGGGTGGTTATAACTTAGTTTCTTAAGATTCCAGCTTAATTGAACACTTGGGTATATTTATCCACAATATTAAATAGGAATATGTTTTATATATATATATATATATTTATATATATATATATATATATATATATATATATATATATATATATATAAATATATATATATATATATATATATATATATATATATATATATATATATATATATATAATCAGTATTTAAACTAATTAATCATTGAATATTAACCAAACAAACAAGCCTAACACATGACACCAAATATTTTCTTGTGTCAACGTATTGTGTCCCGCAACTATCTGTCCAAATTTCTTTGGACACACATATCCGTATCACATCATTATTAAACTTTAAATTCTTAATCAATTTTATATACCAAAATTGGTAATGTAAAGAACACAAAATTGAAAGTATGAACAATTTGAGATAGACAAAGAAGAGGGCTTGCCTTGGAAAAATTTGGGATTTGAAATTGGAAAATAGGGTTTCCTCTTCTTCTTCTCCAACTTCTCCTTCTTCTTTGTTCCATCTTCATCTTCTTCCAATCCTTCTTTTTTTTTTAAGAATAAAGGGGTTAGGTTTTTGATGATGGAGACGATGAAGAGTGATGAAGAGGTTGGTGATGGTGGTGTTGGAGGTGGTGATGGAGGCAGCCAGGAGGGGGCCCGTCGGCGATAAGGGGGCTGGTCGGCCGGCCCGTCGGAGGTGGCAGCCGCCGCAGGCGGCCGGAGGGCACGGGTCCGGGTCCCGGAAGAGACCGAGAGAGGAGATAGATGAACAAGAAAATGAAAAGAGAGTGAGAGAGGTAGAGAGAGTAAAGGAGGGTTGAGAGAGGGAGTGGGAGAGGGAGAGAACGAGTGAGTGAGAGAGAGAGAGGTGTTGCTTCTCTCCCCTTCTCTTTGTTTCTTATATATGTATATATATTTTACTTTTTATTTAATAAAGAGAGAGAGGATGTGTACAGGTGGGATTCAAAGAGAGATGGTTGTTTGATGAGTCATTGCTTGGGTTGGTGAGGGTTTGACACCTAGTAGGTTGAGGTGTCAATGTGGCTTTTGTAATGCAAAACTAAGTCATGGACATTTATGCAAACATGTATATATACAAAATATAAATTCATCTAATTAAATTATTAAATCATTTTCATTATAATAAAATATTAATAATTAATTAGAGGGAAAAAAATTAAGAAATGTACAAATAATTAAAATAAATTGAATGGATACGACTATGACACTCTACCCACGTTACAAAATTTCATCCTCAAAATTTAAAATTTATAGGTAGGATTTTAAAAACAATTATAGAGAGAAACAATATATTCTACCCACCTTACAAAAAATGAAGTAGTAATATATTCTCTGAATAAATACTTCAAAATTATATTCATTAAAAGCTTTTATGAATATAGAATATGAAGATACTTGAATTCATTAATGATCTTAAAATTCCATAAAATCAATAAAATTGTCAGATACCATAACATTGTGTGTACTACAGAATCAAGATCATATTCCTCATTTCTTATTTTCTGGCGTGATATAGTAATCTTGTGCCTCGCCATTGCGCATATGGCTGCAACAAAGATACTATTTTACTATCAAGATTTGCTACCTCTTCCTTGATATCCATAGAATGAGTAGAAATTATGATCGTGAAGTAGCTTTACAGGTCATGATATTCTTAGTAATCCAAAATATATTCAAAAGCAATACTTAATTTTCAAGTTTTCTAGATATCACTAGTGTTAGTTATCATGGTATCAAAACTAATAGATAATATTATAACATAAAATAAACTCATATATCTATATTATCAAAAGCACTATATGTTATTTTAAATGACGTTTTTCAAATTCCAAATCAAGGTAAAATGAAATCAAAATTCGAATATTAAGTTCAAAAATTCATTATGAAAAATTATGTCTTGATCCCCGAAAATTTATTAAATTCATGAATCATGTTTCGAGAATATGTGCCTCGCCAATCTGGATGGCCAGTCCGAATGGCTGCAACAACTTCTCTTTCATAATTCAATCTAATTGTCTGTAGGTGGTCTCACTGCCTTGTCAAATCAGTAAATAGATTATCGGGTTCTTGACACATAAGAAAATAAGTACTGATTCGCAGGAAATTCAATTACAAAAGTCCAATCAAAATATTGTTTTACAAGAAATCCAATGAACATTTAATGCGAAATGTATATCTAGATATTTAGATGGAAAATGATTCCCAAAACTCTGGTGTACTACTAGAACAAAATTGGATTTAAAAGAGAAGATACAATTCTAGATTCTAATCGACAAACCTTAGATGGAACAAGAAAATTGAGAAATTTTGAGAAAGCTGGGGATTTGTGAAGATAGATATATAAAATTTGATAAGGAAGGGGGATGAGTCAAGATTTAGGAATGGATAAGATCAAGATATTGAGGAGTCGAACTACACTTTAGAAGCTATATACAATATATATTATGCCTATACCTCAAGCAAGATACTACTAGTACTAAATTACCAATAGTTCTTCTAAGCTATATTTATATATATATATATATATATAATCCCACAAAACTACACTTATCCTAAATAAAGTATTAGGTCATTATTGGTCTATTGGCTAGGTAATCCTTAATTCCTTTACTATTTCTAACTATTTATAGTTCTAGATAAATCCGATCTCCAGATTTACTAAGGATACCAAGTACAAAATTCTTAAGGAACTTTATGCAATCCTTCCCCGGCTACTCTAGTAAGAATACTTGTCTAATTCTCTCTGAATTACTTGACCTATATATATCAGGTTATGTCTATCCTTATACTACCCTTGATTTCCTGAATATTATCTACATCCTTAATGGCAGTCATAGATTAGGATTTTTAACTATATAGAATCACGATAGGATATCCATAGGTAATGATTTATAGGGTAAGCAGAATGGAACATAGTTTATAATGGGTAAAATATGTAGGGTATTCTCTATATGAAGGTTCTTTGTAGGCTTTTCCTAAGAACATAACTTAAGGTCTATGGGTTAACCTCTATATAGGTTTCCTCAAAAGCTTGACCTCAATCCTATCCTAGGTTTCCTATTTTTCATGACCTGCATCCTATCCTAGTTTTTTCCATTCTTCGCAGACCGACATGGGCTAGCACTAAAAGACGTGTCACGCCCCGCTCCCAGAATACGGCAAACCGAGTACGGAACATCATCCCCAGGCTACGCGACATACAAATACTCCAGTACCCATATTCACGATTGTCGCCCGTAAGGTTCTAGGATAGGTTATCACAGGTCATAACTTGCAAAAATATAATTAATATTATTCAAAAAGGCATTCTAAAACTATAAATTTGAAATGGACCATCTATCCAATACAACTATTAACCCAATTATAATTATATATTTATATACCTGAACTGATGATGAAAAGATCTGATTTCAATATAATTGCCTTCAATCGTCCCATCTCGTTCTTGTTCTCCAGCTTCTCTCCAATGTACAATAGTAGCTCCTTGGTCTACAAATCTAGTGAACAATACTAGGTCGTCAAACGACATGCAAGCCCTCACTCAAAGACGAGAAAATAAAATAAGTAAATTGAGAATCTCTGAAGGGATCGGATTCTCGAAATTCCGAAGTAAAGAAATTTAGAAATTAGTTCAGAGGGATTATATCGTTCGTTAACTTAAAATATGATTCTGACTAGATCTCATTCTAGTGAATTTCCTCAGTGTTCATCCTATAACTAAATCCTAATAATTCATAAATAACGACTACAATCACAATCACAACAACCTAAATTCACTACCACAATTACAGTCAAGTTTCCTATATGTTGATGCAGTTTAGAGAACATATTTGGATCACGATCATTCTATTTTTTCGACAATAATCCCATTTACCCGGGACCAGGTGGTGTCTGGATTGGGTACGGTGCCTTAGATCCGACCCCCCACATCTTGTGGGAAACTTGTATGCATTAACTTTTTAAATTCTGATTTTATTCTCAGAATTTACTGGACTGTTCTCTATTGGTGAGCTAGGCCTCACCCCCGACATCGCAAGGCCTTACAGATGCGGGACTACTGATCATCTTTTACTGTTGTTATTATATTGCAGGGATTTTGATAGATGTGATCCAGTTGTTCTCTCCTACCCCATGATGCAACTACAAACACAAACAATAGTCTATTGACTCCAAGGTCTAATGTCCGGTTCCAACTTGATTACCATCTCGTATGTCAAAGACAATACGCCATATGGTAATCTCTTGTTGGCAGGAGATTATCCAACTTATTACTATCTTGTGTGTCGAAACAACACGCCATATGGTAGTAATTGTTGGCAAGGAATCTTTCAACTTATTTTACCATCTCGTGTGTCAAGGACAACACGCCTTATGATAAAGTCTTTGGCAAGGAACTATTCTTTTAACTTACCTTACCATCTCGTGTGTCAAAGACAACACGCCATAGGGTAAAATTCTAGTTGACTAGAAACTGGATATAACTTAGATTTTCCTACTAGGTTTCCTAATGCCAAAACTTCCAAAATTTGACTCACTCCCGAAATTATTAAAAATTTTGGCAGAGTCTCTTTTGTATTTATCGACTCCGAAATTTTACAATAGATAAAATATAATAATCGGGTACACGACCCATACGGTGGAGCAACTCTCAACACCGGACCACGCAATTAATATCCGGGTACGTCGACCCCTTCGGTGGAGCAACTCTCAACACCGGTAACACTCAATATATAAACCCCGGGTACGCCGACCCCTTCGGCGGAGCAACCCTCAACACCGGTAATACGCAATATATAAACCCCGGGTGCGCCGACCCCTTCGGTGGAGCAACTCTCAACACCGAGACACATACAGTTAAATATATAATATTAACATATAGTATAAATAAGTCTAGCTTCTTACCTTGGCAATTTTATTTTTTATTGCTAACAATCAATGATTTGCAATATTCACTACAAAATCCAACTAAACAAAAATATTAGAACAACATAGTCTATAATAGCATGAATAATTCAAAAATTAACACCATCAATTGAATATTAGTATATAACTATTTTCAAACACGAATTTATTCAATTAACTTATTTGTAGGATATTGATCATTCCATGTTTAGGATAAAAATCCCACATAGGAAAATAATTACGAACTTTAACGATACTTTCATAAGAATTGATTTAGAATTTTGATTTTCCAAAATTCACGAAGCCTTGGATTACTACTCTTAAACCTACTATATACTACAAATGCCTACTCAATCCCTCACTATATTTTCATTCTCCAAACGGACATGGATAGCATTCTAAACAATGCAAATGCTGAATTTTATAGAAATAGATTCAAAATAGTCAAAATATCGACTACGGATTATACATATTAGTAATATATAATATAGGAACCCAACCTTTCTTTCTCTAGTCTTTCTAATATATAAAACAAGCACAAGGATTTCGTTATAACATTCCTATGACTTATAATGCCGAATTGTAAGGGATAAATTAAATTCGGACCAAAAAGAGATTGATACGTCCTTGTATCATTTTCTGAAATGCATAACTAGGTTGTCTATGTAATCTTGGTCTACTAAATCATAAGATTATTTTACTAGTTTTAAGAACATCTAACAATAACCAAAATAAAATTTCGGACATCAACTAATTATTATATCCTTGTGATATTGTAAATATTATTATACGATGATAGGCTAGCTAATATAACCAAAATGACTTCCACATCCATAGTGTACGTGTCGAATTTTGGTTTTGTATTTCTATTTCTAAGTAGTATGGGGCAACTAAATAAACATATACGCATCATGATGTTCAAGGGTTGGTTATAACTTAGTTTCTTAAGATTCCAGCTTAATTAAACACTTGGGTATATTTATCCACAATATTAAATTGGAATATGCTATATATATATATATATATATATATATATATATATATATATAAAAATATATATATATATATATTTTAATATATATATATATATATATATATATATATATATATATATATATATATATATATATATATATATATATAAAATCAGTATTTAAACTAATTAATCCTTGAATATTAACCAAACAAACAAGCCTAACACATGACATCAATTATTTTCTTGTGTCAACGTATCCATGTTGTGTCCCGCAACTATCTGTCCAAATTTCTTTGGACACACGTGTCTGTATCACATCATTATTAAACTTTAAATTCTTAATCAATTTTATATACCAAAATTGGTAATGTAAAGAACACAAAATTGATAGTATGAACAATTTGAGATAGACAAAGAAGAGGATTGCCTTGAAAAAAATTGGGATTTGAAATTGGGAAATAGGATTTCTTCTTCTTCTTCTCCAACTTCTCCTTCTTCTATGTTCCATCTTCATCTTCTTCCAATCCTTTTTCTTCTTTTTTTAAGAATAAGGGGGTTAGGTTTTTGGGGATAGGGATGATGAAGAGTGATGAGGAGGATGGTGATTGTGGTGTTGGAGGTGATGATTGAGGCGGCCAGGAGGGGGCCTACCGGCGGTAAGGGGGCCGGTCGGCCGGCCCGTAGGAGGTGGCAGCCGCCGCAGGCGACCGGAGGGCGCAGGTCCGGGTCCCGGAAGAGACCGAGAGAGGAGAGAGATGAACAAAAAAATGAAAAGAGAGTGAGAGAGATGGAGAGAGTAAAGGAGGGTTGAGAGAGGGAGTGGGAGAGGGAGAGAACGAGTGTGAGAGAGAGAGAGAGAGAGAGAGGTGTTGCTTCTCTCCCCTTCTCTTTGTTTCTTATATATGTATATATATTTTACTTTTTATTTAATAAAGAGAGAGAGAGGATGTGTACAGGTGGGATTCAAAGAGAGATGGTTGTTTGATGAGTCATTGCTTGGGTTGGTGAGGGTTTGACACCTTGTAGGTTGAGGTGTCAATGTGGCTTTTGTAATGCAAAACTAAGTCATGGACTTTTATGCAAACATGTATATATATACAAAATAAAAATTCATCTAATTAAATTATTAAATCATTTTCATTATAATAAAACATTAATAATTAATTAGAGGAAAAAAGAAATATACAAATAATTAAAATAAATTGAATGGATACGACTATGACACTCTACCCACCTTACAAAATTTCGTCCTCGAAATTTAAAATTTATAGGTAGAATTTTAAAAACAATTATAGAGAGAAACAATATATTCTACCCACCTTACAAAAAATGAAGTAGTAATATATTTTCTGAATAAATACTTCAAAATTATATTCATTAAAAGCTTTTATGAATATAGAATATGAAGATACTTGAAATCGTGCATTATTTCGGACTTCTTTGGCTTCATCGATTTTTGGGAATGGTGTGATCCCAACCGAAATTAATCACATATATTGACCGCAAAACATTGATAAAGAACCAAAGAATCGTTACCTATTTACCGAAAACTAAGACTTGAAATCACTAGTCTAAGAGAAATATTTTAGATTTAAAAATTTATAAAATAATAAATTATATTATTAAAGTAAGCTATTCTACTTTAAATTATGGACGTCCAAAATTAATCAAATCAAATTCAGACTGGAGTTAACAACAGTTCTTTTAGAAACTTACAATCACTCAAATAATATCACATGCGACTATTTATGAGTTCTGGTGTCGGATAGAAACTATAGTATAGCAGGGTAACATGATTATGTTTTTAAAAGGCCATAACTATTTAGTGATGTGCTCACTATTATCTATTTTTTATAATGGTAGAAACAAATGTACGGGTTATTTGGAACGAAGCGCGGAAAATCGTTTCCCCAAACCAGAAAGTCCTGCGAGAGAACCAAGCAAAAGCACACAAACCAAAAATGCCAAACACAATCGCAGACACAAAGATTTTTGACGTGGAAAACCCTTGCGGAAAAAACCACGGGACGATCGGAGTCCAACCCTGAAGAACCTCTACTAATGGAATAAAGAGAATATACCCTCTACAAGCTCCTCCCGATCCAACACGGATCACCACAACTCACTTGAAAGAAGAAATTTTTTGATTGCGGACTCCGAAGAACAAGAGATGCCGAAAAATTATTCGAAGCAATCTCTCCTTCACAATAGTCCTTAATCCTCTCTCTCTCTCTCTCTCTCCTCGCTCTCTCTCTCAAAGATTGTAAGCACTCTTGTTTTTGAGATGAGTTTACAACTAGCATGCATCACCCTTTTATAAGCCCTTGTAATCCATACATGGAAGGCCAATATATATGGAAACTTCCAATATGCATCAATCATATATTTAATGGAAATCCAATCATAATTGGATTGCCATAATTGGAAACCCAATAATATGGAAAGCTACTATATGAAGGGTCCAATCATAAATATATGATCAAAGTAAATATGTAAATCCAATCATATATTTTATTACCATATATGTTCTAAAATAAAATCCATGCACTCCCCGAGCTTCTCCGACACACGGATGGCGCTCGTCGCACTCCGGGGTATTCTCCACATAGGTTGGGAACCCCACCCACTCCAACAAATCTCCTCCTTTACAACTAGGTGGAGGAACTCGTCATCCCGACGATCCGCCTGCAGCACTCAAACTTCCTCCTTGGTAGAACCTTCGTGAGCATGTTTGCTCCATTGTCATCAGTATGGACAGGGCCGGTCCTGAGATTTTGTAGGCCCAGGGCGAAAAAAAATTGTGCCCCTTCTTTCACAATTTTTTTTTTCGTAAATAAATTTTATTAATAGCAAAGGAACTCCAAAAAAGTACATGAAAATATATATAAAAAAATGGTCCGATCATGACATAGTCGCATAATTAATATAACGATAAAAAATTAAAAGTTTCTTCACATTTTGTAATAGTCGCATAATTAATACAACGTTAAAAAAGTTAAAAGTTTCTTCACATTTTGCAGTAGATCTTCTAGTAAATATTCCTCGAACTCAAGCCCCCTCCAGTGACCTACACAACAAAACAAACAAATCAACAATATTCTCATCTAAAATGATTTTTTCTTGCATTTTTTGAGGCAAAATCATTAATTGTTTGATCAACCACGATATTTCTCAAGATATCTTTTTCAATACTTAAAATTGCTAATCCATTTAATCTCTCTTGGGTCATGGTAGTCCGCAGATAAGATTTTATTAATTTTAACTTTGAAAAGCTTCTTTCTGCGGATGCCACAATAACATGTATAGTCAATAAAATTCTATAGGCAACAAGAACATTAGGAAACATTTCCATTTTTTTTGCAAACTCCATAATTTTAATTGAATTCCATGGCTTATCTAATTCATATGCTTCACAGGGTAACATCTCTTGCAATATTTGTAACTCAGAAAGCAAGTACTTTGCATCAATGTCAGACACATTACCATGTTTCAAAGCCAATTCAAGGTCAAACAAGAACTTCTCATTTCATCATCATCCAATGAAACTAGTTTAGATGCATCAAATAAAAAGCCAAAAATACATTCAAAACTTTTCACTTGTTCAAATCTGCTATTTAATTGAGAAAGAGCCATATCAACTAAAACAATAAAATAATCAGTTCTAAAGGTTTCTTGAGCAGATTGTTGTTCTCTTTCCGTATTTGGAATTTCATCAAAATGTTTCTTTCTATAATCTCTACGTTTAATTGGAAAAACGGGTTCAATTTCCATTAAAGATGCAATTTCTTTAGCGTCAATGATGGCAGAAGTGAACCCACTTTCTCTATATTTTTCAAACCATGAAATCAGTCCTTCTAAGTTTTTGGCAGCAACATCAATTAGCATATTTTTAGATTGCAAGATTTTGCTAATTAAATTTATCTTGTACAAAATTTCATGCCAAATTACCAAACTTAGAATAAAATTAAAACTTGAAAACTCACCCGAGACTAACTTTTCAGCTTCCCAACTTACTTTGGAATCATCAGCAACTTCTATTAATTTTTTTAAAGCTAGTTTTATTTGAGGAGCTTGAGTTTTTATTGCTTTAACACTTTCAATGTGACTTTCCCAACGTGTGGCAGACAATGATTTCAAAGTTAAGTGATCAACATATTCAAGGAGCAGATTCCATCTCTTTGTTGAATTAGAAAACACATTATAAATGGTTTGACAAGCTCCAAAAAATGATTTTCCTTTTAAACAAGAAATGGCCATATCACAAAGTACTAAATTCAAACAATGACAACCATATGACATATAAAAAGCTCTAGGATTTATGTCCAACAACCTTTTCTGAACACCTTGGTGTTTTCCTTTTATGTTAGACCCATTATCATAACCTTGCCCTCTCACATTATCAATATCAAGATCAAGAGAGTATAGAGCAGATTGTAATTCATTAAAAAGTCCTAATCCAGAAGTATCTTGCACATTTAGATATTCTAAGAAATATTCTTCTATTTTTATTGGGATATTGTTCACATCTACACATCTTAAAATCAAATTCATTTGTTCTTGGTGACTTGCATCAGGAGTGCAATCAAGAATCACAGAAAAATATCTTGCTTCTTTTATCTTTTGAATGATTACACTCTTAACACTTGATGCCAATGTAGCTATCAGCTCATTTTGAATTTTATGACTAAGATAGTGATAATGGACACTTTTATCTTGAATAAGTCAAAAATGTTGCATCATTATCGGATCAAACTCTGCTATTGTTTCAAGAAAACCTAAGAAGTTTCTATTACATACATCATATATTTTTTCATTTATTCCACGAAAGGACAAATTATTCATAGCAAGTCTTTTCACAACAGCAATTAACCTTACCATTACTTGTTTCCAATGATCAGTATCTTTTTTTTATTTGTTCTTGTAATTCTCTATCAATCGTTTGATTTGTATTCAATCTAATTCGTAGTTCAGCCAAAGCTTTAAAGTTAATGAGATGCTCACGACTGTTTTCATGTTCTTTAAGTTTGTCACCTAGATGTTTCCAATCACAAACACCTTCATCTGCTAAATGACTTCTAGTGTGAATTCTCCTTACCACTTTACAATAGAAACAAAATACTCTATTAAGCTCTTTTGAATAAACCAAACATTTTCTATCATAAACTTCTTCATTTGCTAGTTTTCGACTGTAATAATCAAAGGAAAATGATCTTTTTTGATTATCTTTAGGATAACTATAATTGACTTCTCTAACAGGTCCTTTTTCTACCAATAAATCTCTCAATTTTGCATCTAAACTATCCCACACCCTTGGATCAAAAATGTTCAATGACATTGTAGCTTCATTATTTTCAGTTTGCATATTCTCGAAAACATTGTTAGGTTCTTCACTATATATCTGCTCATTTTCATTCCCACTTGGATTTGGAACATCTAAGTTTACCTCACTCTCATTTTGTACAAATTCATCAATATGAATTTGTTGTCCAGATTCATTAACCAATTTTTCAACAAGATTTTCAGAAGAACCATTTATTTTTTTCATATATTTATCTAGAGAATTTCTTTGGCTTTTAGTAACCTCTTCTATCATTTGTTTCCTTTTTCTTTTCTGACTTCCAGAGGCTTGTTTCCTAGGAAACATAATTGCAGTATAAACTTTAGCAATGAAAGATAAAACCTGGAATGTCAGGTCAGGAGAGCGGGGGCAGACATAGCCAGCTACGTATAACGGAATGGGATCCACACCGCTATACGGTCACGGCTGTCTAGATATGTGAGGGTTTCACTACAATCCATCAGTCTCTTAAGGTCATAAAATAGCCTATTGTCTCAATCTCAATCAACTAATAATAACCACAAGATATCAGATCTCCAAATATACAATTGTAAGACGTCCCAAACATTACATATCCAGATGATCATGAAGCTAGTCGTTATAAAATGTGAGGACTAGCAAGAGTTCAGTCATACATGATCAACCCCCGGGGCTTGTCAATTATGTTACAGCCCGTAGGCAGACAGTAAGTAAGTACAATCGAGCTAACACTTGCTCGTCGGCTAAACGCCTCAAAAGAATAATTTACAATGTTACAGTGGGAGAACAAAAGAAACCCACTCGATGCCCTGGTTACGCCTGGTGACCACCATCGGGCTGGAAGACAGGTAGATCCTTTGCTGCTGCTCCGGTATCTGGCCATACAAAACCAGCTGGGTCAGACCCCAGGAAGAGCAAGTGCCACAAAGGAGGCCACAAAATAAGAACCAAAGCCAGCAAATTAGCACAATAATATAATTACATAATAAGAGACAGTAACTTAAGAAAAAGTATGATGTATAATTATAAAAGACAATCTTGCATAGAATCACTAAAGGACAGGACATATGGAAAAGCATGTCAAGACGATATACGATGAGATAACCATGGGACTATTCAGATAGCTAGGTTACAACCCGTAAACCAAACAAGGACCGGGGTTGTAACCCTTCGTCTGAACGGAACTTGGTTTCTCTCACCATTTATCGACAAGATAAATATAAAAAATCAGGTCAAGTAACAATCTGGAGTGACAATCATTATAGTGACAATCTGGAGTGACAATCCTTCAATCATTCTGGTACAATCTTACAATCAATCAATTCTAGACAATACTATACTGGACCAGACTCCATCCAAGCAATCACGGCCAATCATTGCCTACGGCTTTCTACATTAACTAACTAGGGTTATCACAATCCTAGTTACTAGCAAGATGCAATGAGATGCTCCAAGTAGGCACAGGCCCTGCAGCTATCCAGGTTATCCAGGCAATCATTATAGTGACAATCTAGAGAGTACAATGCATTATAGTGACAATAGAGTTCAATCATTAAGTGACAATGGTGGGTGCCCCACATAACAGTGGGCTGGAAATAAGCCCTACTCATCGACAGGCTACAAGTCCAATCATTTGCGGCCGGGATAACGGGATCGCCTGTAACTGGGGAACATCTCTTCATGACTAGTGAATTATACTAATTATTAATCTTAGTCCAATTCAGTAGGTACTCCTGACCGTGGTACTCAGGAGTCCCATCCTAGACATGATGCGAGACTGGACAAGTGGATTTAACAAGCAAGCAAGAAAGAACCACCTACGGTGTCAAGACAGGTCAAGTTAAGTTATCAAGATAAATCATGTCAGGGTACTTGTCGGGAGTGCGCCACGACGGGCCACTATCATGTCAGGTTGGTCATGTCAGGAGTGCACTACCACGGGTCACTGTCGTGTTATGCTAGTTCCTTGTCATATCATGCCATGTACAATAGTTATTCCAAACATATTAAGTAATATCAAGTTCATGACAAAAGGCGTAAGGATATAAAATGGACATAAAATATCTAATAAAATATCAATATATAGGACAATAGAAAAGCCAAGCTTAAAGAAATAAGACCAAAACTCCAAGAGCTAAGGGGTTAAGCAAGGGGGTCAGGGAAGCAGCATACGAAAAGTCACGCACGCTGAGAGAGCAGCATAGGTGAAAGTCACGCACGCTATAGGAGCAGTGTACGTGAAAGTCACGCACGCTCAAGGAAGCAGCATACGTGAAAGTCACGCACGCTCAAGGAAGCAGCATACGTGAAAGTCACGCACGCTCAAGGAAGCAGCATACGTAAAAGTCACGCACGCTCAAGGAAGCAGCATACGTGAAAGTCACGCACGCTACAGGGAGCACTGCATGAAAAGTCACGCACGCTACAGGGAGCAGTGTACGTGAAAGTCACGCACGCTCAAGGAAGCAGCATACGTAAAAGTTACGCACGCTCAAGGAAGCAGCATACGTGAAAGTCACGCACGCTCAAGGAAGCAGCGTAGGTGAAAAGTCACGCACGCTACAGGAGACACTGTTTACCATTGATTTTAAAAGAACAGAACATTTATCGGAGGACTGAACTTAGACTCACAATACAAACTCGCTCGCACAAAGAAAGCCTAGGGACGAAAACCTAGGTACAGCAGACTAAGTGCAATTGTTTATTTTTGATTCTAGGGGGTGACGATAGAGGCTCGGGAAAGCGACGGCCGCTCTGCCTTACTCCTTGGACGATCAGTATGCAGTCTTGACTCGGGGAAGATTTGCTCGACGTTGACGAAGAAAGGCTCTTCTTGCTCCTCTCTGGTTGCTCTCTGGGCTTCTCTCTCTCTGTGATTGTCACGAAAAAAGGGGAACTCTCTCTCTGTGGGTATCTCTCTCTTCTTATTTTTTTTTTATTATTGCCGCCCTCTTTTTTTTTTGTATGAATGCTGCTGGCTATTTATAAGGGTGGGATGTGATTATTAGGGTTTGCTATCTGTTTGGAATGTCGGCACTCCTTCATTCTATCTGGATCCTTGATCTTGATCATAACGAATCTCGGCCACTAATGCGGATAGCACCAAATCTTATGAGCAGTTAATGCTGATTGCTTTAAATCTTCGTAATTGGTTATGCTAATATCTGATTGCTCGCCACGTGTCTTGCTGATGATGTCAAATATTTTCGTTGGGATTCGGTCGAATCTTCAATGCCACGTCTTTTGATTGAAGATCCTGCCAGGGCCGCATAGAGTGGCCAATACTTGAACCGCAGGGAGATACCCTTCATGAGCCGCATGAGTCAACATCTCGTCGAGCCGCAGGGGACGGACTTTCCGTGAGCTTCATATGTGTGGTCTTTGCGAACCGCAGGAGACGACCTCTCCATGAGCCGTATAGTTTCTGTGGGCCGGATGTGGTATTGAGCCGCATAGGCCGGGCTATGAGTGGACCGCATATGGCGGATTTCTGTTAATCATATTAGAATGACGCCTCACGGAGCCGCATGAAGCTGTTCTTTAACCGAGCCGCATGAGACTTTTGCCACGTGGCAACATAGGATTTCTGACAGATCGGGTCAGAGATCTTCTTCTTTTCCCGAAGAATCTGTCATTATGGCAGTGCCATTATGACACTTTATGTCAGAGACGTCGCAGCCGTCGAGTCGTGTCAGAGCATTAAATGAGGCCATTACTCCAATGGCCAACTGTAGGGGGGGTCACACGTGGCATCGATTTGAGCCACATGTCCCCGAGCCGCATGAGTCTGGGGGTCTCCTTTTGGGCCGCATAAAGCAACTCCAGTATGAACCGCATAGGCTTGCTGTCCAGAGCCGCATGGGTCATTATGCCTTTATTTCTAATATTTTCCATGCTTCTACAGGACCCCCTTCAAAGTTTTCAATTTGTAAAATTGGAACACTTTGAATAAGAAGCATGGCCCCGTTCATGCCGTATAAGTGTCTCAGCCGCATAGAGTTAGCTGTCCGCATAGACTCTTTTCCACATGTCTTGATTAAATGCTCTTGATTTGTTTTGATTTCATGCCGTCTCTTGGGGGAGGATCCTAAGGGTTTTTTCCTTCTGATTGTCCAGTTTGCCTCGATAGCCGAAGGGTCGATCATGTCGTTCGAGGCGTCGTTCAGTAATCCTTCTTTTTCTATAAATAGGCGGGTTTTAGATTTTTCTTGACTGAAAACTCCTGTCTTGTTTTCTTCTTCAACTGACAAACAGTAATGGCGCCTAGGGTTTCCAAGATTGTGAAGAAGGCCGCGGCGAGGAGAAAGAAATCGGCTTCGTCGTCGACCGTCGCACCCCCCATCTGCCTTGATGTGCACGTTGCCATCGAAGGTAATAACCTATGTAGAAGATTGGGTATTTTGAAACCCTAACAGGGTCTGCTCTACTGTCTCCTCCGTGCATGCAACCACGTGACCCACATACACGTTCCCTGATTGAGCCGCATAGGGCCGGATGGGCTACTACTTGCCCACGATGGTGGCAGACACAATAGACTACGCCAGAAAATGCAAGGCCTGCCAAGTCCACGCAGACTTCATTCACCAACCATCCGAGTTTCTACATCCAACGGTGGCGTCTTGGCCATTTGAAGCATGGGGAATGGATATCATTGGTCCAATCACCCCACCTTCCTCTCGAGGACATCGCTTCATACTTGCGATCACTGATTATTTCTCCAAATGGGCGGAAGCTATCCCACTCGCAGAAGTCAAAACTTCAAACGTGATTAGCTTTCTCAAGCATCACGTCATATATCGCTTTAGATTGCCACGAAGGATCATCCATGACAATGGTCCGCAGTTTATAAGCCACGTATTCTACCGATTCTGCGATAAGCACCGCATTCAGAATGTTGCTTCAACACCATACAACCCGGCATCGAATGGGTTAGCAGAAGCATTCAACAAAACAATCATCAAACTCCTCAAGAAGTTTGTATCTTCCAACAAACGCGACTGGAACGAGAAGCTCGGCGAATGTTTATGGGCCTATCGTACCACGATTCGAACAGCTACTGGGAATACACCATTCTCTCTAGTATATGGGAGCGAGGCAGTCCTTCCACTGGAAATTCAGATTCCCTCACTCCGCGTCGCCCTCACTTATCAATTGACAACAGACGATAACTACCGACGCCGACTATAAGAGTTGGAGGCCCTAGATGAAAAACGCCTCTTAGCTCAGCAAAGGATCGAGCTATACCAAGCACGTGTCTCAGGGGCCTTCAACAAGAAGGTCAAAATCAGAACATTCCAAGTGGGCGATCTCGTTCTGGCAGTCCGAAGGCCAATGGTCATGACTCACAAGACCGCAGGCAAATTCCAGCCAAAATGGGAAGGCCCATTTATCATTGAGGCCGTGTTTTCCAACGGCGCCTACCGTCTCGCCAAACAGAATGGGGGCTTGCTTATGTTACCCGTCAACGGCAAGTTTCTGAAGAAATACTATGTTTAGACAACATTTTCCAAATTATCGAGCCATGTATCCATTGATACCACCGAACCCACATCCACAACATTTCAGATTACCGAGCCATACACCTGCTGGCGTCGCTAAACCCTCACTTCCTCAATATTCTAAATCAGCAAGTTATGTACCTGCTGGTACCTCTGAACTTACATCCTGGTCACTCTATCAGATAGTAAGTCACGTATAATTACGCCTCTGAACTTTCTTCCTGAAAGAGATCCTCCCTCATGATCCACTACCCGTACTCCCAGTGCACAAAAAGGGTAATCGATCCGCCAATCTCCGAAACGACCATGTCCTCATTACCTCTGAGTCGTTTTCACTACCACCAAAAAAACAAACCACCCCCTCGCATAGAACTTCCATGTCCTCCTACCTCTGAGTAGCTCTATGCACCCCTTCTTCATTGAGCCCACTCTTGCCATGTCCTCATTACCTCTGAGTGGGAAGGCTCCGTCGAAGAAATCACCATATTTACCATGTCCACATTACCTCTGAGCAAGTATGTTGGTTCCCTCTCAATCTATTATCTGTACTCACAACCAGAGTACGACAAGGATAATAGGTCCACAAATGTCCTCTGTTGACCACAAATGTCCTCTGTTGACCATAAATGTCCTCTGTTGACCACAAATGTCCTCTGTTGACCACAAATGTCCTCTGTTGACCATAAATAGCTTCCGAAAAGTCTCTCCTGCCATGTTCTCATTACCGCTGAGCAGGAAGGTTTCAGGATAAAACCTTCATGTTTGCCATGTCATCATAACCTCTGAGCAAATGTGTTCGGTTCCCTTTCACCCTATTATCCGCATCCTGAACTAGGGTACGCCAAGGGTAATAGGTCCACAAATATTCATTCGCTAAGCTTCTTAGCATAAATCCACCATCTTACCGCGCCCCGGGAGCCCAGCTGCTCTACGGCATTCCTTCCCCCAGTACCAAAAACATCCATGACCACTTTGTTGTGACTGTCCCGGACATCCTATCTAAACTGTTATCCGTACCTAAAACCAAGGTACGCCTAGGATAACAGGTCTACAAATAAATTCCCCAGCAGAGTCGCCATCGTGTTTGCCATTGATTGTAAAAGAACAGAACAATTATCGGAGGACTGAACTTAGACTCACAATACAAACTCGCTCGCACAAAGAAAGCCTAGGGACGAAAACCTAGGTACAGCAGACTAAGTGCAATTGTTTATTTTTGATTCTGGGGGGTGACGATAGAGGCTCGGGAAAGCGACGGCCGCTCTGCCTTACTCCTTGGACGATCAGTATGCAGTCTTGACTCGGGGAAGATTTGCTCGGCGTTGACGAAGAAAGGCTCTTCTTGCTCCTCTCTGGTTGCTCTCTGGGCTTCTCTCTCTCTGTGATTGTCACGAAAAAAGGGGAACTCTCTCTCTGTGGGTATCTCTCTCTTCTTATTTTTTTTTTATTATTGCCGCCCTCTTTTTTTTTGTATGAATGCTGCTGGCTATTTATAAGGGTGGGATGTGATTATTAGGGTTTGCTATCTGTTTGGAATGTCGGCGCTCCTTCATTCTATCTGGACCCTTGATCTTGATCATAACGAATCTCGGCCACTAATGCGGATAGCACCAAATCTTATGAGCAGTTAATGCTGATTGCTTTAAATCTTCGTGATTGGTTATGCTAATATCTGATTGCTCGCCACGTGTCTTGCTGATGATGTCAAATATTCTCGTTGGGATTCGGTCGAATCTTCAATGCCACGTCTTTTGATTGAAGATCCTGCCAGGGCCGCATAGAGTGGCCAATACTTGAACCGCAGGGAGATACCCTTCATGAGCCGCATGAGTCAATATCTCGTCGAGCCGCAGGGGACGAACTTTCCGTGAGCCTCATATGTGTGGTCTTTGCGAACCGCAGGAGACGACCTCTCCATGAGCCGTATAGTTTCTGTAGGCCGCATGTGGTATTGAGCCGCATAGGCCGGGCTATGAGTGGACCGCATATGGCGGATTTCTGTTAATCATATTAGAATGACGCCTCACGGAGCCGCATGAAGCTGTTCTTTAACCGAGCCGCATGAGACTTTTGCCACGTGGCAACATAGGATTTCTGACAGATCGGGTCAGAGATCTTCTTCTTTTTCCGAAGAATCTGTCATTATGGCAGAGCCATTATGACACTTTACGTCAGAGACGTCGCAGCCGTCGAGTCGTGTCAGAGCATTAAATGAGGCCATTACTCCAATGGCCAACTGTAGGGGGGGTCACACGTGGCATCGATTTGAGCCGTATGTCCCCGAGCCGCATGAGTCTGGGGGTCTCCTTTTGGGCCGCATAAAGCAACTCCAGTATGAACCGCATAGGCTTGCTGTCCAGAGCCGCATGGGTTATTATGCCTTTATTTCTAATATTTTCCATGCTTCTACAGACACGCTTCCAACAGGAAGCGTACCCAAGTCTGCGTACGCAGCGCTAAAGAGCGCACGTAGCTCAGTGTGCGTAAGCTAAACAGCTATGCACACTGCTCACTGTCTTCTCCAAACAGCAAGAACACCAAAGAAGAACCCAAAGCTTCACAAGTTCATAACTTGGCCATCCGAACTCCAAATCCGGATTTCCAAAGTTCCAACTTGGGTGAAACTGAAAGCTCTTCCACATGGAAACATCAGAACTCAAGAAAACTAACTAAAATGGATCAAAACATGTAAAATCCAAAAATAGTAATAACTTAGATCTATATCAACAGAGACTCCAAATCATAAAAACCCAAGAACTAATGTTGATCTCCATGTCCTAATCTAGCTAATGGACCAAGAAAATAGGGTTCTCATGTAGTGGCAAGATGCACTTGCCTATGGGTGGAGAGTTGTGGAGGAAGGAGAAGAAGAAGAAAATAAATGGTGGTGGTAATGAAGAGAGAGAGTGGTAGGTGGGGGTTATAAAGAGGGTGAGTTGTGGTGGGTTGAGGGGGTAGCATAGGTTATGGTGATCCGACCATAAAGAACCAAACCAAACCAACCCAAACCAATTAAAACCGAACCAACCCAATAAAACCAAGCCATGCCAAAAACCTAAAATATGAGAAATACCGAAATCCCACAAGTCGAGAAAAATAAAAATACATGCCAAAATCCAGATACGAATATAAATACAAAATACGGGAAATACGAAAAATGAGGGTGACACATGGAGCGGAGATATAATTGTTAAAGAGTCAGAGAGAATAGATTTCATGGCCAGCTTCGTCAAAAAATACTAGAGAACAAATATATTGCCATCAGTCTTACTCTTGTTGTGACATTTGGTTATGCTTATTTTCGAAATTCACCTAACAAAAAATCCAACTGCAGTATGTGTATCCAAGTGCCATTTCGATTGGACTAAGGATGCAAGATGATTTCCATATATTGTTAGCTTCTCACTTTATTAGTGGTCTTTCAGTAAAATATTAACTATTTGCAAGTGATTTTCTTCCTTGGTCTTACCTTGGCTATTACTTTGTAAGGTTGACATTAGGACTATAAGATATCAGTATGTATATTTAGTTTTGCTTGTGTTTTAGTCATAGCTTGGTCTGGTAATAATATACAAAATAATTGATGATGGTAACATGTCCTTGGTCGCTATAAAGACCCACCATAGTTAAGACAGAAAAGTAAAAATTATGGGCTAATACTCCAGTCTCCAGGATGCTATTTCTTTTTTATGCTGTTTTTTTCCATACTTCCCAATACAAATTTGCATATAGATGTGAATCAGTATTTGCCTATTTGGGTTTAATATTCTCCTACAAATTACCAATGTGACTAAATTTTTCACACTTGCACTTGAGATTAGGGAGGTGTATGTGGAATCGTTATTTTCTCATAGGTTCCCAATGAAACCAATCAAACCAACAATGATAGACAAGCTAACAAAATCTTTTGAAGCTAGAAAATTATAACTTCCCAAAAAAACTCAAGAGAACTTATAAATTGCAATGTTGACTTGAGAAAATATATTTTAACAGCTTCAATATGTTCAGAAGTTTGCATCTATTTCTTTAATTTACTACTCAGGTGAAAGGTCATCTCAGTCTCCAGGAGGATCAAGGAGGTTTCCGAGCCCCCCAATTCCATTAGATCCAAACAATAAGTACTTCGGGCTCTGACTACTTTTAGAAAAATATTTTATTTGATGCCAACAACTATAAGT
This sequence comes from Iris pallida, assembly GCA_029216955.1. Classification (NCBI taxonomy): domain Eukaryota; kingdom Viridiplantae; phylum Streptophyta; class Magnoliopsida; order Asparagales; family Iridaceae; genus Iris; species Iris pallida. Next base: position 8,772,833 of record JANAVB010000194.1, read on the forward strand.
TTTTAGAAAAACAATATGTATGTATAGTTCGATTATATGTCAGTATTCATACATTGTATATAATTACATTTGTTGCTATTTAAAAAATAGGATTAATTATACTTTGGATTCTAGAAACATTCTAAAGTTAGCATTTAAGTAATGAAAATGTTCCATTACAATTTGGGTCATGACATAACGGACCTTACTGTGCTCTGAAGCTAGGACTAGGAAATTATACATATATATATGCCATTTAATTTGAAGATTAGATGCTGATCATTGATCAAGTAAATATTCACATATCATTTGTTGGGAATCCAATCTCTATTATGATTTATGAACCCAATCTCTATGGCATTTCATCAAACACATGAAGTACGAAAATTTTAGAATGAAGTAGATAAAAAAATTAAGAAAGAACCTCGAGTATGAAGTTTCCCAACCCAATGATCGTCAGTCCAGTCCAGCGCCTCCTCTCCTCTAATTTCCTTTGTGTTGATTCTTGAATATGAAAACATAAGAAGAGAAGATAGAAGATGAATCTCTCAAGAACTAATATCTTAATATATATATATATATATATATATATATATATATATATATATATATATATATATATATATATATATATATATATATATATATATATATATATATGATAACATGAGAAGAAAACTTGGAAAATGAAATGTCATTTCTCTCTAGAAATCCCCTCGGACCCCTCCCCGTCGATTCTTCTCCCTCCTGCAGCTGCTGCTTCAGCGCATTGAATAAGAAACCTAACGTTTGGTTTTGGAAAAGGAAGTTGGCCCATGTCTGTATTTAATGCTCTGGAAGCTGGATATTAACAGCAGCAAACAACAAAATTTGGGCTAGGCTGTGAGCCTGTGACCTAATACAAAGAAAAAACATATAAATATGGTGCCCCCCTTTCTTTGGGGCCCTGGGTTGTGGCCCTGCGCCCGGGCCGGGCCTGAGTATGGACCTTCTCAAGCATCGCGTCCTTCTTCTCAACCATATCCCGTATCCAATGACACCGAGTCTCAATGTGCTTGGACCGACTATGAAATGTCTGGTTCTTCACAAGGTGAATAGCACTCTGACTGTCGTAAAGCAAAGTATACTGCTCTTGCTTCAGCCCCATTTCCTGCAACAGCTTCTTCATCTACAGTAGCTCCTTGCAAGCCTCCGTCGCCGCAATATACTCTGCCTCTGTTGTCGATAGGGCAACACACTTCTGCAACTGCGACTGCCACGATACCTCTCCTCCAGCAAACATCATCACATAGCTCGAAGTCGATCGCCTCGTATCTACATCTCCAGCCATATCAGCGTCGGTATACCCAACCAGCTTTGGCTCGTCACCACCAAAAGAAAGTCTCCAATCAGTAGTGCCCTGAAGGTATCGTAGAATCCACTTGACCGTACTCCAATGTACCCTTCCAAGATTTGAAAGGTACCTGCTAACTGTATCAACTGCATGAGCGATGTCTGGCCTCGTACATAACATAGCATACATAAGGCTCCCCACAGCTGAAGCATATGGAACCCGCTCCATATCTTCTTTTTCGTCCTCGGTAGATGGACACTGCTCCTCAGTGAACTTAAAGTGAGCCACAAGGGGCAACTCACTTTCTTCGACCCGTCCATACCGAAACGTTGAAGTACCCGATGAATGTACTTATTTTGGGACAAGTATAGCAACTTGAACTCTCTCTCTCGACTGATCTCCATCCCAAGAATAGTCTTCACTGTGCCCAAATCCTTCATAAAGAAGGTCGCACCCAGTTAGCACTTCAACTCCGCTATCCTAGTGGCATTCTGATACACTAATAGCATGTCATCTACATAGAGCAATAAAGTGATGAAATCATCCTCGGCAAAGTACCTCACAAATATGCAATGGCCCAACGTCGTACGTACATAACCATGCTCTTCCTTAAATGACTCAAACTTCCTGTACCACTGCCTCGGAGCCTGCTTCAGACCATACAAGCTCTTCATCAACCGGTAGACCAAATGTGATTTGCCCTTCTCACAGAATTCCTCTGGCTACTCCATGTATAACTCCTCCTCAAGATCACCGTAGAGGAATATCGTCTTCACGTCCATCTGCTCGACCTCCAAGTCGAAACTGGCTACCAATGCTAGAACCACCCGAATAGACGACAGTTTGACGACTGGCAAAAAGATTTTATCATAATCTATGCCTTTTTGCTGACCGTAGCCTTTAACTACCAGCCTCGCTTTGTGTCGAGGGTGAGTAGCATCATCCGTCGGCTTCATTCTAAACAACCATCGATTCTTCAAAGCCTTCTTGTCCTTTGGTAACCGTACCAGCTCATAAGTGGAATTGGCGTGTAAGGAACTTATCTCCTCCTGCATAGCCTCTATCTACTCCTGTCTGTGTTCGTCTTCCATAGCCTCTGCAAAATTTTCGGGCTCTTCCCCGTCAATCAATAGTACATACTCACCCGGAGAGTATCTCGTAGATGGTCGACGCTCTCTGTCGCTCCTTCTCAGTGGAGCCACTGGTGCTGGCTGTATACCAACAGCCTCCTCCTCTTTAGGAACCGCCTCCCCGGCATGCTCATCCTCCTAAGGGACACCCTGACCACCATCAGCAGGCTGATGATCAAGGTTGGGAGCAACTCCATGTACTGGCTCCTCCATAATTGGATCTTCTGCGATATCCTCTGGAAACTGCTCAAAGCGAAATGACTCTAACTCAGGCAATTCTTCAGCCTCAGAAGGTGTCTCAGAATCCTGAGTGTTGGTCATGGTTTGATCTTCGACGAATACCACGTCCCTGCTTCTGTAGAGCTTTTTTCCCACCGAGTCGTAGAGTCTATAGCCAAACTCATTCCGACCGTAGCTGACAAAGACGCATCGCCTCGTCTTCGGCTCAAGTTTGGACCTCTCGACGTCCTTCGGTACATACACGAAGGCCTTACAGCCAAACACTCTCAAGTGCTTGTATGACGGCTCTTTGTCGTACCATACTTTGTCAGGCACATCACCCTGCAAAGGAGCACTAGGAGATAAATTAATAAAATAAGCAGCTGTAAGAAGAGCCTCACCCCAATAACTGCCCGACAAGTTTGCTTCTGACAGTAAACACCGTACCCTCTCCATCAGTGTCCTGTTCATGCGCTCCGCTAAACCATTGAGCTGAGGAGTCTTGGGTGGAGTCTTCTGGTGTCGTATCCCTTACTCTCTGCAATAAGCATCAACGGGACCAATGTATTTGTCGCCGTTGTCGGACCGAACACACAATAATTTCTTGCCCGTCTCTCTTTTAATGGAGGCCTGAAACTCTTTGAAAGTAGACAGCACCTGATCCTTGGTCTTTAAGGCATAGACCCAAACCTTCCTGGAACAGTCATCAATAAAAGTTACAAAGTAAGAAGCGCCACCAATAGATTTTACCTTCATAGGATCGCAGACATCCAAGTGAATCAACTCGAGCAACGCCGGCTTCCTTGAACTTGGATGACTTTGGAAAGACACCATATTTTGCTTCCCAGCTAAGCAGTGCGTGCACCTTCTCCAACTTTGCAGACTTGAGCCCTGGAATCACCTTCCTGTTCACCAAGTAGCGTATTCCCTTGTCGCTGATACGGTCGAGCCGCCTGTGCCACAACTCGGTAGACGCATCACTGACGGCGTTCACCTCCTGTGCCCCCTTTGCGCTTCCCTCCATATAGTAGAGACCGGACTTCATGCTTCCTCTGGCAATCACCATCGAACCTCTGGAAAGCTTCCACTAACTATTCCCGAAGAGACTGAAGAATCCCTCGTCATCCAACCTTCCAACCGACACCAGGTTGAAACGGATGTCAGGGACATGATGAACATCTTTGAGAACAAGAACTGCACCTGTCTTCGTTCTCAAATACACATCTCTAATGGCAATCGCCTTCGACATATCTCCATTGCCCATCTTCAACACTCCACAGTCGCCTGTCGTATAAGTGGCAAATAATGCCCTATTGTGAGATACATGCACTGAAGCCCCTGAGTCCACCAGCCAGGAATTGTCATCGTAGATGAGGTTTGTGATAACTTCATCACCTACGACGATCACATCTCCTCCATGTATAGAGGCCGCCGCTGTAGTGTTCTCATTTGCTTCCCCTTGTCGCCCTTCTTCTCTCTCTTCCAAGCAAAACAGTTTCGCTTGATGTGGCCCTTCTTGCTATAGTGGTAACACTTCGAGTCCTCGTACCGACCCTTAGGCTTCCTCCTGCTCTTGTCTCTGCCACCACCGGGACCTCTGCTTTTGCCCCTTCCGCGGCTCTCTGAAACCAATGCCTCTGAGTAGTGGGATGTGGAGAAGTGCCCTAAGAACGTCTCCATATCTCTTCATTCAGCACCCCGCTCTTGGCAAACTCCAGACTGACCACGCCTTCTGAAGCAGAAGCGATCATAGATACTCGTACGGTCTCCCACGAGTCTGGTAATGTACATAGCAACCAAAGACCATGAACCTCATCGTCGAACTTGACTTCCATCGAGGATAGCTGGTCCACCATGCCCTAGAACTTACTCAAGTGATCCGTAATGGATGTACCATCTTTGTACCGCAGACCCATCATCATCCGGATCAGGAACAGTTTATTTACCCCGGTCTTTTTTGCGTACAAAGATTCCAGCTTCTCCCATAACGTCTTCGCATGCTCAATATTGGCAACGTGGTTGTACACATTCTCGTCAACGAACTGCCGCATGTACCCATACACCTGTATATGCTCGAAGTTTCAGTCCTCATCGGATTTGTCACTGGGCTTCTCGGATGCAAATACTGGAAGATGCAGCTTCTTGACGAACAGCAAATCCTTCATCTTGCTCTGCCAATAATGGTAGTTGGTATCGTTCAGGTTCACCATGCGCACCGACTTCGTGTCCATCTCTTCTTCCTGGTTTGACTGTCAACTCCTGACACGTCTTTGAACCCAAAGCTCTGATACCACTCTGTTGGGTACAAAGTGCGGAAACCGTTCCCCCAAACCAGAAAGTCCTGCGAGAGAACCGAGCAAAAGCACACAAACCGAAAATGCCAAACACAATCGCAGACACAGATTTTTGACGTGAAAAACTCTTACGGGAAAAACCACGGGACGATCAGAGTCCAACCCTGAAGAACCTCCACTAATGGAATAAAGAGAATACACCCTCTACAAGCTCCTCCCAATCCAACACGGATCACCACAACTCACTTGAAAGAAGAAATTTTTTGATTGCGGACTCCGAAGAACAAGAGATGGCAAAAAATTATTCGAAGCAATCTCTCCTTCACAATAGTCGTTAATCCTCTCTCTCTCTCTCTCTCTCAAAGATTGTAAGCACTCTTGTTTTTGAGATGAGTTTACAACTAGCATTCATCACCCTTTTATAAGCCCTTGGTAATCCATACATGGAAGGCCAATATATATGGAAACTTCCAATATGCATCAATCATATATTTAATGGAAATCCAATCATAATTGGCTTGCCATAATTGGAAACCCAATAATATGGAAAGCTACTATATTAAGGGTCCAATCATAAATATATGATCAAAGTAAATATGGAAATCCAATCATATATTTCATTACCATATATGTTCCAAAATAAAATCCATGCACTCTCCGAGCTTCTCCGACACACGGATGATGCTCGTCGCACTCCGGGGTATTCTCCACATAGGTTGGGAACCCCGCCCACTCCAACACGGGTCTTGTCTAAAGCTTCATATTTGTATTGTTTTACCTTTATTTTGGTTTTGTGTCCACTTATACGCATTTAGAGGAGTGTACTAATGTTGGTTATGGTTTCTTTGCACTAATGTTTGTCAACACTTTTGAGACTGTTGAAGAAAAAAAACTGATGACTTCATTCATTGCTTTATATCCAAATCCTAACGTCGATCATTTGCAAGACTAGTCCAAACCTTAATTTTCATATATATGTGAGACCCAAAAACTAAATAAAAATTTATCAATTGATTTATCAATTGATGGTTGATGATGACAATCTTGATATTCTTTATCTTGTTGCTAGAATTTTCTATTAATTCGATTTGAACTTACATGTGCTGGATGGGACTAGGAGTATAATCAAGGGAAGCTTCACGGAGGCCAAGGACCTGAAAGATTTATGCTTTATTGACCAACTGGTATGTATGTAAAAAAAATTTAGAGTGGATGAGATTTAGTTTAATAGTCGAATTCTAGTATATTTTTGGATCTATTTTGGAAAAAAAAATGTAAGATGATGATAGTATGTATTTCTAAGACTAGACTGTATATATATGGATTGAATATGAATGTTTTAAGAGTTCCTTAAATTGATATCTTGTATATATATTTATTTATTTTGAGATGGATTATTTTTTGAACAAAAATTTGAGCAGAAATCAAGTAGTATTGAAAATAATTGGAAACTACTTGATTATTATTTTTATAATGCTTTGAAAAATGTATTATAAATGTACCGCATTTATAATACTTTAAAAAATAAGTGTTATATATATATATATATATATATATATATATATATATATATATATATATATATATATATATATATATATATATATATATATATAATAAGTGTTAATAAGTGTTAATATAAAATATATATATATATATATATATATATATATATATATATATATATATATATATATATATATATATATATAACACATTAAAAAATAAGTGTTATATGTGCATCCCATTTATAACACTTAAAAATACTTGTTACAGATATACACAAAATTTATAATTAATGCTTTTTAACCGTCATAAAAATGTATTTCTACAAGAAAAATACCTTTTTATGACGGCTAAAAACCGTCATAAATGACATTTTATAACATTTTTTTGTAAGGCCACAGCCGTCATGAAAACCACTGTTATAAATATTTACTAAAACCGTTATAAATGATCTCTCCTTATATAACATTTTTTTCTCCAAAAAATGTTATAAATAATATAACTATATATGACAGAAAATTTCTGAAGCGCTATAAATATTTTCATATATATAACGCATTTATTTCAAACCGTTATAAGTAGGAATTATATATATAACGTTTTTCAAACTGTTCTAGAAGTCACACATATATAATCACCTGTCAAAGCGTTATAAAAAGCACACACATATAATCACCTGTCAAAGCGTTATAAAAAGCACACACATATATATCACCTGTCAAAGCGTTATAAAAAGCACACACATATATATCAACTGTCAAAGAGTTATAAAAAGCAATAGTTAATACTGACCATTTCCAAAACATTTATTTCGAATCAGACAACATAACTTATGAAATTTAACAAACATTTGAAGCATTCATTTTGAATTAAAATATCGCATTCCAAACTGCATATAATATCACCATCTTAGTTAAATTTTTTTTCAAAAATATATCCATATATATGTATATATACATCTTAATGTTACTACCATCTTAGTTACTTTTTTTACAAAAATATATTCACATATATGTATATATACATTTTAATTAATATTTCCTTCCAGATGACTGTCTTTGTTATCTCCAATGCTTTGTTGAATGATTTAACTAAATTTGGCCCAATATCTAGACCCGCTCAACCATCATTGCAGATGCTGGCACGACCTCAAAAAGGGTCAAGGAGAGCCCTAAAAATCATTACATCAAGTATCAACTCCTAATTAATGCAGGTATATGACAAGATATACACCCAACAAAAAATCTTTTTACAACGTTGGATAAACATTGTTAATACCCTTTTATAATGTTTTCTAAAATGTTGTAGTTTGAGGAGTTGTAAAAAGTTTGAAATGTCTACTGTTGCACCACACGTTGTAAACACATTTTTGAACTACGTGTTTTTTTTCATTTTAACAACGATTCTAACACATTATAAATATTAGTTTTAACAACAGTTGCAACTTGTTGTCATTACGACTTTAATAATGTTTTATAAATATTAGCAATAATTAATAAACGTTGTAAAACAATTATTAACAACATTAATAAAATGTTGTTGATACTATATTCTCATTTAAAAAAGGGGGCAATATTAGCTATTATATATACTCCATATTTATTCTGGTAATTGACAACCACTAAAACACAGCTTTTACACCCAAATCATTGGGGTCGAAGCTGGTATAATACATTGAAAAAATAAAATGTCGATGGTATCAAAATTAAAGAATGTAAAGTACTTGATAAGCATCTTGGCCTGCATAATAAGGGAGTGTTGATGTTTTCTCTCATAAAATTAATAGTGCAATCAACAATAAAGAATTCAAGGGTATGGTAAAATGATTGAAACCACTCTGTCATTCTCATGCATTGCCAGTTCTATGATAGCTAGGTCTTCTTCACCAAATTACAAATGGAGGACATCTCATGCATCCTTGTCATCAAACTCTCCTTGTCTTCAACCATATGGATGATCCGACCTCCTGTTCCACCTTGAAGTGGTACTCGAAGGACATCTCCTACATCCTTGTCATCATCCGCATTCATACTGTAACATATTCATCGCATTAGCAACAAATAATAAACTCTGGTAGGTTTTAATGTGTAAGCCTAAATAGACAAATTGTAGGAGAATGACAGACAAATTGTAGGAGAATGACGGAGAGAATCCATTTGAAACACACAACAACAACAAAAAAATCAATGAGTATGCATTTGAAATTTAATACTCAATATATCAACACAACTAATGTTTCATACATATTATAAGTGCTCATCAAACTGAAGGGAGTTGGAATCTCCACTCCTAGCTCTTGCATAACAATAGAAAGAATGTGATATTTTATTGTACAAGTTGGAATAATCAGTATGGGGTGAATGCAATGAATCTGTGGTATTGAGGCGAGTACAGACTGATTAGTGAATCATTTTTTATCAACATAATTGATATCAGTGATATATTAATTTTAAATGAAAAAAAAGTGAAAGTATAGTATCTTTTAAGTATCAAGTGAAGTGCATCCGTATGAAGCTGGAACCTCACCTTTCAGTTCTAGATGTGAGGAACACATTGATACCAGTATAATCCAATTTTGTTTACCCATAACCTGAAGCAGCCGAGCCAGCAGGAGAAGCACAAGGGAGAGCTGGAAAAAAAGGGAAGGTTACTCTTTAGCTGAGAATCCAATCAACTGAACTATAACATCTATTTTAAAAAATCAGTAGTATCATTTACCAACCTCACTAGTTTCCTCAATAATCCATCTTCATTATTTACCAACATCACTAGTATCATCATCAACTGAATTATAATATCTAGTTCTTTATCATATTGATATTTTTTAGTCAAGTGCATTAGTGTGTCAGTTAAAAGACTGAACTATAGTATCTAAACGTAGAGTATCAGCTAAGTAAAATATCAAGTACTCACCGTCCAAAATCAAAATTGATTGCTCTCTGTACCGCGTTGCATCACTACCGGGAGGCACAATCCAGCCATCTAGTGTTATCCCTATTGTTCTATTTTGCATTACTACATAGAGGAACAAATTGTTCGATGAGTACAAAGGAAATTAGATACCCTTTTAATTATCAATCTCACCGGGAATTGATCTTTATACGATATGGACATGAAAGGATCGCCTAGGTACCTTAGGAAATAGGTTAGTCGGCACTCGAAGAACCATCACAGACCAAAATGCCAACTCTTCCTGGAACATCTTTGCCACATGGTACATCTTCAGATCTATCTCCACACTTGACTTATATGTATCCCTTGGCAAGTCATGTAGCCAACACTAAATAAGAATACAAGTGAACCAATTCTTCAACTTACTACTCATTCATATCTCAAAGACTCAGAAACTCAAAAGGATAAAATTTATTTTCATGTCTAACTAATAAGAAAAAGAATTTGATGAATAAAACGAAAAAGAACATGCAAGTATAATAGACGGGCACATTTGCCTACTCCGCAACTGAGATTTTGGAATCGAACCATCTCTCAAAGCAATATAGAATTTACCTTTTACCATGACTGCAGTTAACCATTACTATCTAAGCAATTTCAGATAAAGATGAGCCCATAAAGGAGAGAGGAGAATCTTACCATCAACAGATTCGGCAACAATTTGTATTTGATTGACGTTTGTATTCCAAGAAATTGCTCACAGATGACACCAATAAGTCATCACCTAAATCAGACTAAAATTTTACAACAAAAGTTCAGTAGATCAGAATGTGGAGAAGCAGCCATTACTATAAATTCCGATGACACCTCTTTAGGTAATACAAAAGTTACAGATCTATAAGTAAACTGCTTGGTACAAACTTTATTCAACTCCACATCCATCATAGTCAAATTTATGGATCAAATTGGCACATCTTTTGCAAAGGCTTTCTTGACCTATCATTCAAAACCGACCAAAAAAAGAAACAGGTGACAAAACCACTCAATAAATACCAGGTACTATATATTGTAAATAACTAAATACAATCTTTGTTTTGCATAAATAGAAATAGAAATTTAAGTTTGATCAGCTCAATAGAAACAACGATTTATATCAAAGATGGATAGAGACATGATAGGATGATGATGAATATAATTCCTATGTAGCCATAAAGAGCTGCCACTGTAGAAGGAAATCATCCACAAGCAGACTACTTGTAGAAGTTCTTGTATCAAGAATTTCCATTTAAAAGTTAGAAATTGAACATATAACAAGAACAGTATGCAACAGTTTGATTTAAGTTCAAGATCCCCTGTTACCTGCTCCAAGGTCAAAAACATAATCACGCCAAAATTTGGAATGTGCACTAATTAACCTGGCAATGTGAGTTATTTTAGTTGTGAAATTAATAGGCCAATATTTTAATCCATCTCATGTCATTCTAGTTGTATCAAAATTGCATTGACCAGTGAATAATACTAAAAAAATGAAACCCTAACCTGTTGGAAGCAATCAAGTGATAGGGATGTTACTGATGAATACCAATTCCTGCAATAATATAGATGAATCAAGACAAAAAATAAAAACAAACCCAATCAAGATAAAAATAAATAAAAAAATCTTCAAAACTTCTCCAATGTTGTTACTCTCCCACCAAATATAAAAAACCCTAAAAATTTGGATGGCAGAAAATTCAGACCAACGACAATATAATTATAATAACATATTTACCAATGCAAGAATAAAATCCCTAACCTGTAAAACAACTTATTTCTCCCATCGATTTGGGAGGACGAAAATTATAGAGGTCACCAATCGATTTGGGAGCACCAAATTTTAGGATTTTAATTAGGGCATAACCCAAAATCAAATCAAATTCCTTAAAAAAAAGTTTTTAAATGTCATCGATCGATTTGGGACAAAAAAATTATCAGGCCAAAGGAAATATCGGCAAGATGAAGTCGAAGAAAAAGAGAGCAAAACCTACAAAAAAAATGGAGAGAACTTCCTTCTTTGCCTCCCTCTGGGGATGAAGAAGAGAGGGGATGAAGCACCAAAGAATAAAGATTTCTGTAGAGATTCCTCTGAAGCACTAAAGAGAGATTTCCCTCTGGACCGCGGGAGAAAATATTGGGGGTTTAGAAGACTCTGTTGGTTTTTATCTTCCATGTACGGGTAGAGAAAAATATGGACCCACGGGAAAACCAAAATAGAATTTTTTTGTTTTTTTTTTGGGAAGTATTTGGATCCCGCTCGATGGATCCAAATAATTCCCATCCCTTTCAATTTTTTTAGCAACACACACATAAATTTGTTAAATATTAAATTGACAACATTTATCCTAAATCATTGTAAAAAAATAATGAGATTCACAACATTTAAATACAAAACGACGTTATCACCAATATTTTACAACATTTTTGTTAGAAACATTGTAAAAAAAGTCACTTTTTACAATATTTTTTAAAATCGTTGTAAATGAAACGTTGTAAAATAGATTTTTTGTTGTAGAATAAAATTGGTAGTAGATAAATACTGCGCTAATGTAAGAACAGAAATATATATAACGCAGCTAAGCTGCAAAGATATCTTACGGGAAGAATAGGTAGGAAATGAATGGTTTTTTGGAAATATTTGAGGAAACATCATCCAGCACACTGGCCATAGAAAAAATTAGGCACCAAGAGTATCAGTTAAAACCATAGACCCACAAGAGGACAATAGAAGATGAATCTTAATCGCCCCATTTTCAGGCAGTAGCACCACAAGAAACACTTTGTTAGCCTTTCATATCCTCAGTAATGCAGAACTAGATTTTGTAATTTACTTGTGTGAAATTACTTATAGGATAAAAAAGAAGACTGAATGTACCTTGAAATATAAAAATATCTGGGTAACTAATATGAGCTGATACAGGTACAACCCTCTATTGAAGTATCCGACAAGACAGTTCTTGCTTCTTACATTGAAGGAAATATCCGTTCATGCAGATAAAATTGGGAAGAACGGAATAAAAGAAGATTTCAACTATATAATGTACAGTTCTTTACAGTAAACATCTATTGTTTCTAAGGAGTGATTGGCCAACTGGCAAATAGTTACGTATTGGTAAGGCTTTGTGATCCTATTGTTATTAGCAATATGTTGACCGAAACTGGATCACAGTCAACCTAATCTTGATAATTAACAAATCGATATTTGACATGATCCAACTCGACACATAAATCGTCATCAAAGCTACAAATCAAATGACTAACTCATATCAAGTCAGACAATCATCATGGACGACTGCTCGACGAATACTGCTAGAACTTGTCTTCAAAAGTCTGTATTTTTACATTTTATTTGAGTCTAGGCTATTGTACGTTGAGTTGCACTGAGTACCTCAACCATAGACTAGATAACAAAAATACCCCATAAACAAAAAGCTAAACTGCCAAAGCCCATTTAGCCCATTGAGCAATTCTGTCTCCTAGGAGGCAGAGTTCGGGCTGAACTCTGTCTCCTAATTTCCAGGAGCTAATTTTTAGGGATTGCTCATTGCAAGTTGTCTAACGGCCATAATTTTTGAATTTTGGACAGAGTTCTAGCCGAACTCTGCCTTCCAGGACTAGTATATAGGCACCCTTTTCTTCTATTTCAATCCATCCAATCTTCTCATCTCTTCTCTCTTATAGCCTATACATCCTAAAGAGCCATACTCTTCTCATCTACTAGCCACAAAACTTTCCAAGCCTACAAGGTGCTCGGTGCGAGTCAATTAGAAGTTTTGTGCAAGAGTCTTCAAGAAGTTACTTGGACAATTCCAAGTTTTGCTTTAGCGATCTTTCAAGAAGTTTGCGTGCTCTTCTGTGTAAAGGCACATGGCTGTAAAGCTATTTCACAAATAGTGGATTTCAATCCTGAGCTAGAGTTCTCAGGCCTAGACTAGTCCTCCACGAAGAAAACCAGGTTAAAAATTGCTGTGTCTGTGTATGTTTTATAATCTCTACTTTATTTTCGCATTATACTCTGATTAATTATTTACTAGTTGGAATTGAATAGAGTTGATTTTTTAATTGATTATTATTTTCACAAGTACTCTATTCACCCCCTCTAGAGTTGCCTACACGTACTTCAATTGGTATCAGAGCTCTGTTCTCTTGATACAGGATTTACATTATAGAGTTAATCCATGGCAACCATACAACCATCTCTACCAACTATGGTGAGGGTCAATCTACAAATCGGCCACCCCTATTTGATGGGACCAACTACACTTATTGGAAGACTAGAATGAGTTTTTATCTTATGTCTCTAGACTTTGACCTGTGGACTGTAGTCACTGACGGATACAAGAAACCTCCTAAAATAACTGTCGAGGGAAGTCTCGCCGAGAAACCCCACGACAAGTATACTGATCAGGAGAAGAAACGGGTAAGTCTAGACGCTAGGGCTATTAATGCTCTTTTCTGTGCCATAGACAGGACTGAATTCAACAGGGTCTCCACGTGCACCACCTCGCATGAAGTATAGAAGCTTTTGGAGGTGACTCGTGAAGGGACCACGCAAGTCAAAGAATCAAAAGTCAGCCGTCTGACATAGAAATACGAGGCTTTCAAGATGAAGCCTAATTAGATGATCACTCAAATGTTCACCAGATTCCTCGACATCGTCAACCTGCTATCCTCTCTTGAAAAAGATTATTCCAACCATGAGAAGGTACACAAAGTGCTACGAGGATTGCCAAAGGTTTGGAACCCCAAATTCATGACGATAATCGAAGGCAATAATCTCACGGCAATGTCTCTAGAAACGTTGATGGGCAAGTTGATGGCGCATGAGCTCGATCTAAAAGACTTCGAAGAAATAGTTCCAAAAGTGAAGGAGATTGCATTGAGAGCATATCACCGAAGAACCAGCTCAGAAGACACCGATGATGATGACTCCGAAGATGAAAATCAAGCTCTCTTAGTTCGAAACTTCAAAAAGTTTCTACGCTCCAACAAAAAGAAGAGAGAACAAAGAGACGATGAGGGAGAACCCACCTGTTTCGGATGCAAAAAGACGAGACATGTCAAGAAAGATTGTCCCCTAGCAAAGAAGGGAAGTAGATATGAGAAGCCGTACAAGAAGCCTACTACAAGGAAGTATGCCAACACTAGGATCTGGCATGAAAGCGAGGCTAGTGATTCAGACGAGGAAGAAGACTCTCCATAAAACACGGCTAACGTCTGTCTAAGGCAACTTCATAAAGGTAAAAGATTCTTATAATGATTTCTCATTTGATGAACTTGGTGATGCCTTTGGTGATCTACTTGATGATCACAAAAAGGTAATCAATAAATATAAACATGCAAAGGATAAGATCAAGGACTACGAAACCATGATCCATAGACTTTCATGTTTACTAGAAGATGTTAGAAACACTACACCCACGAAAACACTTAAGAGGTATCCAAGCTTAAATTAAGCTTACACGATGCCGAATCAATCATTGAGAAACAAACACTTAAGATCACGGCACTAAACAAAGAAATTGTTGAAAAGAAAAACAAGTTCAAAATTGCTACATGTAGAATTTATGGTCTTACTACTAAGTGTGATGAGTTGAATGCTGTATCTAAGAAATTAGAGATTAAACTGGGCAAGCAGGTTGTACAACCGCAAGTTCAGTCTCATAGTTACAACACATACAAACACGTGCCAACTCGACACAGAAAGGCATGTCACCACAAGAACACTCATCCACATGCTAAACAAAATCATGCTTTTATGTACACTTATTCACATGCAGCACGTAAGACACATACACGTAATCATTATTATCATCATGCTGCTGCACACAGTCATTATAATCATTATAGTTACCCTGCTGCTGCACACAGTCACCATACTCACACTACTGCTGCACGTAGCTATCATCACCCTACTTATAGACACCACTATCAACATGCTCCTAGTGTAAACATACATGCGCACATATTCTAACCTATATGGATACATTTGTCCATAATATAGGATTATGAGATTAGTTGATAGAAATATATATGCATGGGTACCAAAGTCTAACCTTTCAGGACCCAAAAGAATATGGGTACCAAAGGTCACATCTACTCATGGTGTTGGTGGACCTTTCCACCTCAATTAGAAGCAAGTTGATTCTCGATAGTGGATGCTCGCGCTATATGACTGGAAATGCAAATCTATTTGCAATACTATCGATAAAAATGAAGGATACGTTTCCTTCGACAATAATCTTAAAGGCTACATCATAGGTAACGGTACAATTGGTTATCCTCCCTCTCTTGTCATTAACGATGTCTGTTTAGTAACCGAGTTAAAGCATAACTTGCTCAGCATTGGTCATCTTGCTGATCACGGTTATGATATTAACTTTGGGAAAACTAAATGCTTTATATATGATCGATCATCTTGAGACATTGCTTTTGAGGGGATAAGGGAAGATAACATTTATATTTTTTATCTATCTAGTGATACTAACAGTGCAGAAAGATGCCTTCATGCTCACAAAGACAAAAAGCTCCTATATGGCATCAGCGTCTTGGTCATGCTAATATGGATACTATATCCAGACTATCCACCAAGAAGCTAGTCAGATGACTGTCGGATATCATATTCAAGAAAGATACGGTATGTGCCGAATGTGAAAAGAATAAGGCCACCAAATCTTCATTTAAATCAATAAATACTATAAGTACTACCCGACCTTTGTAATTACTTCATATGGACCTATTTGGTCCTAGTAGAGTAGCCAGTCTTGGCGAAAAACTCTACGTTTTTGTTATTGTAGATGATTTCTCAAGATTTATATGGGTCTTCTTTCTTACAAACAAAAGTAATACAATTTCTGTTGTCAAAGTTTTTACTAAAAAGGTCCAAGCCGAAAAAGGCTACATGATTACTCGTATCCGAAGTGATATTGGTGGCGAATTAGAAAATTCTGATTTTGAAAAATTTTATGATTCAAATGGTTTTAGTCATAAATTTTTGTGTCCTAGAACTCCTCAACAAAATGGTGTTGTGGAGCGGAAGAATAGAACTCTTGGCGATATGGCTAAAGTTGTGCTAAATCAATTCTCTCTTCCGAAATACTTTTGTACAGAAGATGTCAGCACATCTTGCCATGTTTTGAATAGGGTGTTGATTCGACCTATTTCGAAGAAGACACCCTATGAGCTTTGGTTTGGTAGGACTCCTAATGTTTCTTATTTTAGAGTGTTCGGTTGTCGCTGTTTTATCCTGAATACCAAAGACAACTTAGGCAAATTTGATGCCAAAGCTGACAAAGGTATTCTTCTTGGCTATGCGGCCAAGAGTAAGGAATATATAGTATTCAATAAACGCTCCATGATTGTTGAAGAGTCTACTAATGTAACTTTTAATGAGGACAATAGTACATCTGTTATTCCTAATGACGATGATGAACCATCTACTTCGACATCAATAAAGGCAACGTCTGAAACCAGCTCTCCAAAGGAATTACCAAAGAAATTCCAATTTACTCCCTCTCATCCAAAGGACTTGATAATTGGTAAAATATCAAAAGGGGTAACTACTCAATCCTCTGTAAGAGACACTATAGCTAGCACTGTATTTATTTCTCAAATAGAACCGAAAAATATTTTAGAAGCTTTTAATGATGAATTTTGGATTTTCGTAATGCAAGAAGAACTCAACCAATTTGAGAGAAGCCAAGTTTGGGAACTTGTTCCTAAACCTACTGGCCACTCAATAATTGGCACTAAATGGGTTTTTCGTAACAAAGTAAACGAGGACAGATCAGTCACTCGCAACAAAGCTCGTCTCGTAGCCCAGGATACATTCAATAGGAGGGCATCGATTATGATGAGACGTATGCTCCTGTTGCCCGACTAGAATCTATTCGAATGCTTTGCGTATTTGCAAAATTTTAAAACTTTAAACTTTTCCAAATGGATGTGAAAAGTGCTTTTCTAAACGGTTTTGTCAACGAAGAAGTTTTTGTCAACCAACCACCTGGTTTCAAAAATCACAAATTTCTCGACCATATTTTTAAACTTAGAAAAGCTCTCTATGGCCTCAAACAAGCTCCTCAAGCTTGGTATGATCGTCTGAGTACTTTCTTACTAGATAAAGGTTTTTCAAAAGGAAAAGTGGCCATTACACTGTTTATAAAATCTCTTGATGACATAATTCTTTTAGTTCAAATATATATTGATGACATTATTTTTGGATCTACTAATGAGGGTATATACAAGGAATTTATCAAGTGTATGCAGGATGAGTTCGAGATGAGCATGATGTGGGAGCTCAACTACTTCCTTGGATTGTAAATCAAACAACTCTCGCAAGGTGTCTTCATCAGTCAATCGAAATATGTCAAGGACATATTGAAGAAGTTTGAGCTTGACAGCATCAAACCAATCAGCACCCCTATGGCTACTACCACAAAGCTGGAACCTGATGAAAGCGGAAAACCGGTCGATCAACGTAAGTATCGAAGTATGATTGATAGTTTATTATATTTAACTTCTAGTCGCCCCGATATTATGTTCAACATTTGCTTATGTGCTAGATACCAAGCCAATCCTAAGGAATCACACATGACCGCAGTTAAGCGTATCTTTAGATACCTTAAAAGAATTATTACGGTAGGCTTGTGGTATCCTAAAACCACTTCTTTTGATTTAATCGAATATTCCGATGCTGATTTTGTGGGATGCAAAGTCGACTGTAAGAGCACCAGTGGCACGTGTCATTTGCTAGGAAAGGCGTTAGTCTTATGGTTGAGCAAGAAGCAGAACTCTGTCGCATTATCCACAACATAAGCTGAATACATCGCATCTGGTCGTTGTTGTGCACAGATTCGGTGGATGCGGCAAACCCTTGAAGACTACAACTTATGTTTCAAGCACATACCTATTTTTTGCGATAACACTAGTGCTATTAATCTGGCCAAGAAGCCTGTTTGTCCCTCACGTACTAAACACATAGAGATTAGACATCACTTTTTACGTGATCATCAACAACAAGGCACGATTAATTTAGAATTCATAGACACTGAAGATCAGCTAGCATACTTCTTTACCAAACCACTGGCCGAAGAGCGCTTCAATTTTCTTTGTCGTGAATTAGGAATTTTGGATAAAACGGTCATTAAATAAATTGGCCTGTATAAATAACGATTATGACATATATCTTTATGGTGACCTTGCTATGGGTACAAGCCGAAAGGGTCCTTCTAACAACAAGGCGTAAAAGCCTAAGCGACATGGTGCACTAGTCTTCGGACTACCGCTAGCCGGGATCCGGTCCCTACAGCTACCCCATGGCAGTTTCATCGTAATGGTCATTGTCATAAATCCTTGTTTATTATATGGTTTAATTTTATTTATAACTTAGTTAATTCAAATTTTCTAAATTCCATTCTTTTTCATCAAAAATTGCCATTTTTTTAAACTTTCACAACTTTCATATTCCATTCTTTTTGAACCAACACTAAGCCATTTTTTTAACTTTCATGTGTTCTGTGCCCATGGAGGCAGAGTTCGGGCCGAACTCTGCCCTACACAGAGTTTGGGCCGAACTCTGTGTCCCTGGTCACAGAACCTTCCCTGATGCTCAGCCATCCATTGATTTGATCCAACGGTCCAGATTTAACTCGCTTGGCTGCTCCTCAACTCTTTAAAATCGAGAATCAACCCTCTCTCTTCACTTTGTTCATCTTCCACCTTCCTCCAAACACAAATTTCTCAAACCCTAACCCTAGAAAGTCCATTTTTAGGGCTCTCTTTCTTCCCAAACTCAAGATTTCAAGCTTTTGGGGAGATCTCTTCCATCTTTTCTCAACTTTGTGAGGTATCATGTCATATTCCTTTCTATTTCCTTGTCAGTTATTTCAAATTTGTCACTACCACATTTCTAGCTTGAGGGTATTTTGGTCTTTTGGTGAATTTTTGAATTTTTAATTAATTTGTTGAATTGGTGGTTGATATATTAACTTTGACTTATTGAGACTTAGTAGACTAGCCTAGAAGCTAATCCTAGCTATGGTGACCCTAGTCTAACTTAAGTTAACCCATTCTAGTCACTTAAAATCTAGTTTTGAAATAGGAAAATCAAGTTTAAGTGAAATGACTTATGGTTTAATGCAATGACTTGTGACTTTCATTAAATGACTTATGACTTAAGCCCATGGCCCATGACTTGAGCCCAAACCCCAACCAATACTAGTGGCCAGCCATATAGCTCCACTTCCCAATTTTTTTTAAAATATTTTATTATCATTTATTTTATTTAAATGGTGGTTTTAGAAATTTTAGAAATGATTAATTAGTTAATTATTACGGTAGATGATTTTAATCATGATTAAATTTGGAGTACAATGTGACTAGAAATCGTGGCACGGATAGTTCAGTGGCATGCCTTGACTAGTGGATTAGCCATGCCAGGGAAGACCGAGCCATAGTGATGCCCTAACTAAGAAAACCAGGCCAAGTTACGACTTAACCCTCACCGAAGTTTATTTATTTAATATTTATATTATCGTGTTTTAGGAAAACCGATTATACCATTTTAGCCGGACTGGACCCGAGCTGAGCTCAATCCCATGTAGTCATGCGAGACGTCCAATGACATTCGTGTTGACGTATTTTGTAAGATTGTGTTGTATTCCATTTTAAAAAACTGATGAATATTTTTAAGTATTCGTATTTAAATATTATAAATATTATCATTGGTGATATTCAGTAACTTTTGTATAAAATGGGTCCTCATATATTTTGGGGTTTTTAGACTGAACATAATGGTTTATATACACCATTATTGATTTATGGAATTTTATTATTATTATTATTATTATTATTATTATTATTATTATCATTATTATTTTGTTGAGGAAATTATTAATATTTGTTATATGATTTCTGTCAAATAAATATATTATATATATAGGTGTAAACGTGAACATATTATATATGAGGGTGTATGTGTGCATATATATATATATATATATATATATATATATATATATATATATATATATATATATATATATATATATATAAATATATGAGTATATATATATTATTATTATTTGGTTATGTATATATATAGGAATTTATATATGTGTGTATATATAGGGTATATGTGTATGTATATACATATATATACTTGTGTGGGTATAAGATATATATATATATATTTTTTTTTAACAAAGAAAATTTATTGAATACTGATAACAAGCCACACCCGGGCCGGCCCACTACAGAAACCAAACGACACAGGGCCGAACCCGCAACAAAATCCAAACCGAGGTTTGAATCCAAAATTCAAAACAACACAAGACTAGGGGGGCACGTGGCGCTACAGCGCGGGCCCCGAGGGGGTAGGGGTCACGTGGGACAGACTCGGGGACCGGGTCCAAGCGCGGGGACCGAGAGGCCCTGGCCAGGCGCTAGGCCCGAAGGGGGAGGGGCCCGAGGGGGCTCGGGGAACGACGTCAGGAGGAGGCGCTGCCCCGCCGAGAGAACGCCGGAGAGACGGAGCGCGCTCCGCCGGGGCGGGACGTCCGCCGGGGAATGGCCGCGATGCCAGAGAAGGAGGGAGGGACCCCATCGAGCCGGAGGGGGAGGGGGGCTACGGCGAGGGGATCAGAGAAGCGCCACCGCGCTGGGAGGCGGCGACCCGATGGCGCCGGAGACGGAAGCGCCGGGGGGGAGACGAGCCGGCGGGGGAGGCCGGGCGAGAACCGGCGGGGGGTGTTCCAGGGATGGGGAGGGCGGGTCCCGGATGCGGAGACTGACGTGGAGGGGGAGGAGAGCCGGGCAGGAGATCCAGGAGGGGGAGAAGCACCGGACGGAGAGAGGGATAGGCGGCCCGACTCCGGGAGGGCCCCGCTGCCGGGAGAGGAAAGACGCCGGGGAGGGATGGAGTCCCTGCGGGGGATGGGGCGACGACGCCAGGGGGGAGGGGGAGAGGGGGGGCCGGGGAAGCCGAGACGGCAGCCTCCGCCTAGTGTGGCGACGGGAGGGCTAGGGGTAGCCACTCGCTCCCAAGGCGAGGAGAACCGCCTCCGACTGGGGATGGGCGGGGATCCAGACCAACCCCGAGTAGGCCGGGTGTTGCCAGTAACCGCCGGCCGGGGAGGAGGAGGACGGAGAAGCCAGGGCGGAGGGAGGCGCCAAGGGAAAGGCCGAGTCCTCGGGAAGCTCCGGGGGGGGGGGGACGACGGCTGGGCCAGACGGCGCGGAGGAAAGGTCCGCCACCGGGGCCAGGGGAGACGCGGCCAGCGGAGGCACAGAGGGGAGGCTCATTGACGTGCCGGAGAGAACTGCTGCCGGGGCGGTGGCCTCCTGGGGCGGCGGGGGCGGGAAGAGGCGGCCCGGGCGGGATCGCAGAGACGACGAGGACGGGGGGAGAAGGAGCTGGAGGGAGGGCTGCCGAGGGAGGTGGAGGCACGGCGGCAGGGCAGTCGGCGCCGGGGAGCGGGGGGGTGGGGAAAGGACGCACGACGCGCGGGGCGCTAAGGAGGCCAGGCGGAGGGCCTAGGAGGGACGGGGACGGCGAAGCTGACGACGCCTAGGGCGGGAACGGCGCCGAGGAAAGGGGGGAGAGGGAGGGAGACCTCCGCACGCCAAGCAAGGCCCGGCCGCAGGAGGGGGTGGCCGGAGGGGGCTCGGCCGAGAGAGGAGCCCAGGGGCGGGAGACGCCCAGCGGGAGAGGGCGAGCCCCGGGTCGGGCTGCCACCGGCCATGGCCGGAAGGGTGGAACTCGGGGAGATGGAGTTCTCCAACGACCGGGATCCAGACCCATATCCCCTCCTTATATTATATATATATATATATTTTTTTTTATATATTTTATATATCCCTCCTTATATTATATATATATATATATATATATATATATATATATATATATATAAATATATATATATAAATATATATATATATATATATATATATATATATATGTGTGTATATATATAAAAGTATATATATATATATAAAAATATAAAAATATATATATATATATATATATATATATATATATATATATATATATATATATATATATATATATATATATTTTATATATATATATATGTATATATATATATAATAGGCTATAGTATAATAGGAAATAACCAAAGCCTAGCTCGGCCCAAGTCACCCAGGCAAAGAGATCCCTCTGTTTTAAACAGAGCAAACCGCTGTGCGTATATATACGCACGAGCAATACTTCGCTAAACCCTAACTGACACGCTGCCGTCTCGGCCCTGGGTGCACCGTCCCACGCGCGCGCACCCCGTCCTGGGCTACCTCGCTCGGCCGCGCAGGCCACTGGAGGCCGGCTAGGCACGGGAAACCCGCGCGCGTGCGGCCTAAAACAGAGGAAAACGACAGCAGCCGTCCTGCAGACGAGCAACTTCGAGACGGAAGTTCTTCCGCGATTCTCGATCGTTCGTCAAAGTAGTTGTGCAGGTTCGAGCACCTTATAACCCCCTTCGACTCCTGTCAATTTGTTTTATTTTAGGTTACCTAGAATCTAGGGAAATCGAGTCAAAAAGTCGACGAAAAACCCGTTGTAAACAGAGCCAAGAACAGTTCAGACACCCAACTTGGCGTCGAATTTCCTGCCAAACCATCACCAATTTTGAAACTGTGTTTAAAGAGATTTATAGACGACTTATAGGAAATTATAACCCATCTTGTAGAATTTGAAATCATCGAATGAACGATTAGAAAATAGATTTCAAAGTTAGGGAAAAAACCTGTTTTAGAAAACTGAAAATTCAATAAAAACCATCCGACACCGCGTGCGTCCCGCCAATCCGGGCGACGTAGTCGCGAATCGACAATAACCGAGAGCATCAAAAGGTGCGTAACGACTTTGTGGGCCTGTGGGCTTTGAAGGAATTCAAATTGGTCGCGTGTGCGCGACGAATTTGATGCGTATCCGTCGAAATTTACCGTATCGGCCTCTGTGCAAGTTTTCAATTACTTCATACGCGTTTGTCAGATCGAGACGAAACTTATGCCAATAGGACCGTATCATTTTTCTGGTCCTGCATGCCAAGTTTGGTCCGATTCTGAGACAGTTGAATCGGAACGCCGTTTTGTGGGCCCCACGGTCTGACTCAACGGGCAATTTTGTGCACGGCCCGCCGGAATCCAACTTTGGACATACAGTTGGATTTGTATCAGAAAACTGGATTCGTAGACATGTAGTTTGATGACTTTAGAGACCATTGACTCTGGCACGCTGTTCGGTACAAAGCGGGTCCAACGGCGGACATCGTTTTTGCCCAAAATTATCGTTTTGCTCCTATGTCCAAAATTGGACTTAAGGACAAGAAATCCTAGCTAATTTGAATATTCTGAGAATATTGGTAATATTTATTTCAACATCTGGAGACTTCTGCATGTGTTGACTGATTGTGGCTCATTGAGTGGTACAATATTATTGGTTTCTCCAGCTAAGGACCTCAGGCAAGTGCACTTTCTGATTGCTTTCCAATTCATAGTAGTCTTTTTATTTCATGTATATACATATATCTTGCTGCTTGTTGACACGCTCGTCACACGGAGTAGTCGGGAGGGAAAATATCTTAGTAGACATGTGGACTACCCGGAACTATCCCATGATGTCTATTCGTGAACAATAGCAATTGTACACGACACGTACAGGTGCCGGATTTACCTCTAGCCGTTCACATGTCGAAATAGATATTTTACACCACCTAGATAGATGTCTTTTATTAGTTTTTCCTTGTTTACTTCTCTATCGTGCTATGTCATCAGTTATCTTCCAGTTTTTATCTCTCATATATTATTTTCATGTCTTGTTAATTCTATTGTGTTTTTGCATTGTCGTCGGTTTATGTACTTGTTCCATTCCTGACTGAAAACCAACATTTTTTAGGTTTAGCCGCGATCACTCTTAGCATTGGGAAGGCTTGGGTATGCTGAGGTCAACCTAGAAATAGAAAGCAATTGTATCAATTTCATTAATTATAAAATCTTGTATTTTATTTAATTATAAATGTTGTAATAAATATAGAAATGTGAATGAGCAGTAAATGTTATTTCTTGAACATTTATTTCTTGTGGGCTTGATAGCGTTCTACCGCCGACTCTGCGGCGTAGGCTGGCTTGGACACGTCTCGTATCCGAAAAGCGGGTGTGAATCGTGACATGTTTTTGTGGTGGCCCATGCAGGTCTGTTTTTGCAAATCATGTGAACTCGTGATGCTACATTAGTCGTACTATTGCGAGCCTGCGACTAGGAAATGCTCATTCACAAACTAGGATTAAAATGATTTAAGATAATGACTAGGACTATGAGTCCCTTGTTCAAATTGACCGTTGGGTAGCTAAGGTTATTAAATAGGCCATGCAATATAGATAGCTTGCTAGATCCCTATGGGTACACTATTACTTTTTGATATGACAAGGTGATTCAATGTGAATATACTATTTGCTTGGTAAATTAGGCTTACCTAGAATTAAGGCTTTGATCTTGGGGAATCATTTAATTTTCTTTTGCTTTATTAGATATAAATCTTATATCATAAGTTAGAATTGTCTACTTTAAATTCTATTTTGCTGTAAGGAATTGATTTATGATTTCTGATTCTGTTAAATCGTGAACGAATCTCGAGTTAAATTTTGATTCTCACAAAACTCGAACTACTCATTCCTTCTTTCAAAAATCTCGCATATTTATAATTTGCCCTCTTGACCAATGCTGCTATTACAGCCTAGTCTTTGCAAGCTTACTCTTTTATCGAGCTTGATTCAAGACATATGTTTATTGGGGACGCCCGCTAACATATTGTCTAATCAGAATCATTGTATTACGGTCTGATCAACCATGATGCATTTGGTTCACCCTTCATCTAATTACCCTACATGGATTGAGACGTAGATGTCTCTAGGATCTCATCCGCGACTGCCTTGACAATCACTCTTGAAATAATACCTTCGCCTTTGAATCATGTAATTGTACTCGGTGACCCCTCTCTTGAACTCCTTATTTGTTTGTCTTTCACTGATTTAGAAAGACAAAAGCTCGTAATTGATAGATAGATACAGAGTATTCCCTATGGCTATGATAGTTGTATATGCAAGTGTAGCTACCATCGGCCAGCTCTGTGCATAGAACCTTGCCTTGAATTACTCGTCCTCCCTTCGACACTAAACCTACTATCTTGATCTTCTAATCAATGGAGTTCGAGAATGATTAGGATCTTTTCCTTGATCAAATGCCAACCTAGGAGACTAGTTATTCTCAAGAGACCAAATGTTGAGAGCCACTAATCCTTTGTTTGAAGCTTGGTTTAACTAGAACCCTTGTGATGATAGTCTGGCAGGCTTGACACAAATAGAAAATTCATGACTTAGTTGTTAGAATTTTTTTTGAATGAAGTACCTTAGAGTTGGTTATCCCGTAGATAACTCTTGTATACTATAGACGAGTAGATCGTTCTCCTTTTATCGACCAGGTGTCATTGTATACACTCATTTCCCATTTTATCGAGGAACGATCCTTGACTTGACCTATACATCTACCGTATCTCGTATGCCGTGTCTTATTCTCTTATTAACAAGAGTCGAGGTACAATATCTAGACTTTGGAATCCTTCTAAACCTCACCATTCCTAAAATCATATCTTAGCTTCTAAGGTGGGTAGACTGTAAGCCTTCTAAATTTAGGATATACCAGGATTACCGAGTGATTAGAATAATTTCCATTAGGATGATTATTAGTGCCCTTGGACTTCCACTTTTCATTTAGATCATTTTGTGTTTCCGGCCGTGTCATTAATATTCGGAGCACGAGGCCAGTTGTTACCTTCCAACAAATTTCACATGCAAGATCTAGATGTCACGACCCGCACCCTAGAGTAAGGGCACGAGAAGTGGGTACAGCCTACATCGCAGTGTCGACGGTAGAACGCTGTCCTAGGTCACAACATCTAACAATATAATGCTAAGCAGTTTATACTCCCCGAATAGGGGTGACATAGCAGAATGTAAACTCAATCACAACTAAGAAAGAAGAAGTACGATATGATATAAAACTCAAAATAAAATACAGAAGATCAGAAGAGTCTAAGTGTCTAAGATAACATCTCAGCAAACATCCAGAAATACAAGTCTCAACTACTGAATATGAAAGAATATATACAATCCACATCCCAAATTACAGTAATACTAAAACCTAGACTAGGGAGCCTCAGTCTCTATAGCTAATGGATCCGGCTGGAAATCCGGATCACTGGTGTCATCTAAAGCTGCCCCGTAGTAGGTATCCATTCAAGCCTCCTCCTAGTCATCTGTAATATTTTCAACAGGTCCAGTCAGGACAGGAGCGAGCACAATACATCTCAACAGATCATAGCAGGTTAGAAAATATAATTATGTCATAAAATAAGATACAGGAACTGAAAGAAAGTACAGAATGTAAACAGAGAGAGAACTATAATAGAAATATCTACTATAAGTAGAGAACTAACAGTGGCTAGTGAGTCAGAGTACAATATAAACATGTGAATGGCATAGGAGATTCTGATGAGTCACTACAGAGGTGATCATGTGAGATACTACTTGGATATTATTCATGTCTACTTCTACTCTCCCGTACCCCCAATCAATACACAAGGATCCAGTCAGGTTATGTTATGATTCCATACAAGGCCCACAAGGGGTGATATATGGAAGGCCCAAAAATGGGTGATTCTAGGAATGCCCATAAATGGGTGATTCAAGGAAGACTCTGTGATTATGAGAGTACATGTCACAAGTGATCAATGAACCGTGAAGCATAGTGATACACCATGTAAGTGAAACGCACAGAACATGTAGTATATGATGCTCTCTGAGGGGATAATATCTCAAGAAGGGATCCATATAGTACTAATCCGTGTGACCAACGTGACAGTATCAAGTAAAGTAATTTAAAACAGGAAAATAATTCTAAACAGGATATGAAATGATCAGAGAATATACTCGCCTGTATCCTGAGTATCTGAAGAATATCTATTATCCGAGGAGTGGTGTCTGGCTCCTAATCAGAACAGCACAAGTCACAACAAGTCTAAAATGGCAATATAAAGTTCTACTATGCATTCTACATGATTCTAGGTCAATCTAGACCAAAGTCAACTCTTGGTCAACTTGGTCAACCTTGAAAGTCAAACCTAGGTCAACTATGGTCAAACTAGGTCTAACAAGTCTAAATTAGGTCAAACAAGTTATTCTAGGTCTAAACAAACTAAGTATATGCAAATCAAGTATCCAAGATAGCTACTAACTCATAGCCTACGTCACTTGCTAAACCAAGCACAAAACTAAACCATAAGCTAACAAGGCACACAAACTTAGTCATATAATGTATATATATTATTTGCATTCACATATTCATATACATAGATATATATAGGAAAGCTATATATAGGCACATACATACACACACATATATATATATATATATATATATATATATATATATATATATATATATATATATATATATATATATATATAGAGAGAGAGAGAGAGAGAGAGAGAGAGAGAGAGAGAAAGAGAGGTAAAAGAGTAAGTGAGTATGTGTGTGTTGGCTTGTGTGTGAAAGGGTATGTGTTAATGTTCTAAAATTTAGTGATAGGTAGGTGTATGTGACATGGGATGCATGATGTCAAAGGGTAGTGTATGAATGCATGTGTGTAAAAGGTTATATGTTAACTCAGTTTATAGAAATACATACATACATACGTACCTTGTATACATGCATACATACATATCATGTATATTATATTTACATGATACATACATGTATACTTGTATTATATTATACTTACATTCATGCATATTAGATACTTGTATTTATATTAACATATTGCAAACATTCATTTCATTCATGCATCTATGCATTATCTACATGTTTTATACATATGCATACATTGTATATTCATATCATTTCATACATTAACATAGAGACATACAAACATGCACACATCATATATTTTTTACCTTGCATTACCTTACATATCATGTTATATATTATCATTGATTCCTTTCATATATTACATTATCTTTAAGTTGAATACATCATATATGGATACAATACATTATCTTGCATGCTTGCATTCATATATTACATTCTATATTACCTATATACATGTATTTCCTCCATTCATTCATGCTTGCATCATATACTCTACATTACCACACATGTTAACATTATATATTGCATTATAATATTTATACATTATGCATTCATATCTATCATTACATATATATCTTGCATTCATATCTAGCATTCATTATATACTTTCATGCATTACATACTCTATATTCATTTAATATCCAAACTACATAGGCGCATAGGTTACACAAAATACATATATCGTATAGTCACTCTTCTACTTAAAATCAATACTATACCAATTGGGCACTCACTAAATTTTAGGATTAAAGTATGTCGTAGCTCTTTGTATTAGCTTTCCGAAACTTTAGACGGATCGAATTTTCGTGTCCGGAAGCTCCCGAAATCGCAAAAATACCGAAACACGTTCGTCTTTCGTACAACTGACACTCAAATAATTCTACAGAAATTTACATAAAGAATTTGGCTTAATAAATATATATTTGGAAAGCTAACTTCGATACGGTTTTTTTAAAAAACGGGAGATAAATCGGAGTTCTAAGCTAAAAGTTATGACATTTCTAAGTTTCTTTGGTTAATAAAAACGTGGATGAATATTATGACGAATTTGAGTTGTTTTGGACAAAAGGACACATATAGGCCAAGATACTTGGATAAAAACATAGGTATCCAAATGAAACTCATTCTAACCATCCTAACTAAGATCAATCCACTCTATAACCATTCTAAACGAATTTAAATATCTATTTAAACTATTATCATACATACATACACATGGGGTGTCCCTAATTTGGGATCTATCAAGTAGGACACAAGACACATATCTAAAATCCTCAAGAGAGCTCCAAATGGCCTCAAATTTGAATCTAGATGGGACACATGCATGAGAATGGATCCTACAGATTCATAACTAATTTATATGTAAAGGAAATCGATTTAGAGGATGGGTTTTACCTATTGGGAGTGGAATCCCAATGAAATCCTTTAGGACACGGCTCCGATACGAAGATCCCCCAAAGTGGACATTCCTCCTTGCACTCCTCTTCCAATCCTTGGTAGCACCCTTCTTTTGGAGAATGGGAATGATTGAGGGATGGTTTGGTGAAGGAATGATTTGATTTGGAGATCAAATCAATGGGAAGGCTCTCTAAAATTAGGAAAGAACAAAAGGAAAATAAAAGATACAAGATTGTAATGAATGAAATGAATCATTCTCCCCTAAAGGTGGCTGCCATAAAGAGTCCATTAGGGATAATGGGAAATGTCCTAATTTCCCCTCTCTAGCCTCATATGGTTAAGTCTAGACCTGGTTCATGTTTGGGGTCAAAATAATCTAGTTTTGAGTCTCTAACTTAACCATTCTAACATGATAAAAATTAGTTTAATTAACTAACTTAATGTTGGGTCTTGTGAGCCATACTTAACTTAATATTGGATCCCATCTAGAGTTCAAGCTACCCGGGTCACAATACAAGTCGGAACGAGACGAACCTCAAACCCGACTAAACAAATCCAATAAAAACAATATTAAAACTATAAAATTTTCCCAAAATATTAAAATATGAAAAATAACCAAAATCATAATACATCAATTTAAATATTATTAAAATAATCTAAAATTCACCAATTAATCAAAATTCTAAATAATTCAAAAGTCATAAAATGACCAAAATACCCTTAGCCTAAAAAGTTGTAAATAGCCATTCTAATCACATGGTTAGGTCCCCATGGTCATGGTTAGTCTCTAAGCTTAGCAAAACTAGGGATTAACTAGTTAACCATCAAAATCATAATCAACATTTTAAAATAGTTTTAAATTGATTAAAAAATTACCAAAAATCACAACATGAGTTAAATCTTATTATCGATTAAACAAAATTATAAAAGTTCTAAATTACCTTCATTTTAGAAAAGTGGGTATTACACTAGACGAGTCCAACTTCATCTAGGTATATCTTGTCCCACTCAAATACATCCCCTTGTACTCTATTTTTATGGTACGACTTTCAGGTAAAAAGGACTAGCTATAACCCTTACCATAGTACCGGTAAACTTCCCGACTACAATTAAAGATCAACCTTGACTCAATTCATTCGACCCAATATATGATTGTGATTCACTCGAAGTCCACTATGCACATGTCACTAATGTGCCACTCAATTGTGTCTTCTTGTGCTACTTAAACATAAAAGTCACCGAAGGCGCATTTTGGACTTTAGGAACTTAGCTAGCCAGCCTGACTGGCAACTAGCTCAACCCTTGGATAGAAGCCTATTCTAGGTTACCCTAACCTAGTAGGCATAGTTTTAGCTTGGGATCTTGTTCAGTCCATAAAGATTGAGATCCCAGGTTCATCCAACCAGCGAGTGATGCTCAAATAGAGAACCCATTGAGATTATAATCTTGATTTCTTAAATTTCGTTCCATTAGGGAACCTCGTTTGAATTAGAATTTCGAAAATGGAATTTTCATATTGCATGGATTGCAATACCCTCTAAGAAACGAAGGCTTCTTCGATTTAGCAGTGGTGACTAGACTAGAGTATCCCAATCTAGCAAATAACTCAATGGTTCGTAAACTTTCTTCCTATCTGTATTATTGGATACTCTCTACCATTCTTGAAACTTCATATTGCTCTCGATTATTCTTCTTATCATCCTGCCCTTCCTCGTGCAGAGCGATGAATGGTCAAACTTATTAGAATTTATTAATATTCATAGCTACTTGTGTAAATTTGCTTGTTAATATTTTGGATTGCTTGATAGATAGGAGAGCAGATAGGTGCCATATGCGGTAGATATGTATTGGTAGAAATTTTAGAAATTAGTTGGAAGATTATAAAGTTTTAGCGATAGGAGATCTGATGGGAGTAGTGTGACCAAAGGTGGGTAGCAGTCCTCAAGTATTCAGAGTTATAGCATGGCTAGAAAGGGTTATAAAATATTGTGAGGAATTAAATTGAGGAGATTAAGGTAAATGGTAGATTTTAAATTTTAAGAATAGATATGAAATAGAATTTCGAGGACGAAATAATTTTTAAGGTGGGTAGATTTGTATCTCCCCATCCCGGATTTTTTTAAAATATTTTATTATCATTTATTTTATTTAAATGGTGGTTTTAGAAATTTTAGAAATGATTAATTAGTTAATTATTACGGTAGATGATTTTAACCATGATTAAATTTGGAGTACAATGTGACTTAAAATCATGGCACGGATAGTTCAGTGGCATGCCTTGACTAGTGGATTAGCCATGCCAGGGAAGACCGAGCCATAGTGATGCCCTAACTAAGAAAACTAGGCCAAGTTGCGACTTAACCCTCACCGAAGTTTATTTATTTAATATTTATATTATTGTGTTTTAGGAAAACCGATTATACCATTTTAGCCGGACAGGACCCGAGCTGAGCTCAATCCCATGTAGTCATGCGAGACTTCCAATGACATTCGTGTTGACGTATTTTATAAGATTGTGTTGTATTCCATTTTAATAAACTGATGAATATTTCTAAGTATTCGTATTAAATATTATAAATATTATTATTGGTGATATTCAGTAACTTTTGTATAAAATGGGTCCTCATATATTTTGGGGTTTTTAGACTGAACATAATGGTCTATATACACCATTATTGATTTATGGAATTTTATTATTATTATTATTATTGTTATTATGAAATTATTAATATTTGTTATA
The DNA here is from genome assembly GCA_029216955.1 of Iris pallida. NCBI lineage: Eukaryota > Viridiplantae > Streptophyta > Magnoliopsida > Asparagales > Iridaceae > Iris > Iris pallida. The sequence goes on from JANAVB010000194.1 coordinate 8,805,078, forward strand.
TGATTTCTGTCAAATAAATATATTATATATATAGGTGTAAACGTGAACATATTATATATGAGGGTGTATGTGTGCATATATATATATATATATATATATATATATATATATATATATATATATATATATATATATATATATATATATATATATTATATATATATATAAATATATATATATATATATATATATATATATATATATATATATATATATATATATATATATATATATAGATAGATACACGTGTATAATGTATATATATATATATTATATATATATATATATATATATCTATATAATTATATATATATATATATATATATATATATATATATATATATATATACATTATACACGTGTATATATATATATATATATATATATATATATATATATATATATATATATATATATATATATATATATATATATATATATATATATATAATATATATATAATTAATGAAAAATTTTTAATTAGTATAGACATGCAAGGGTATTTTCGGAATTCAAAATTTTCACCATCCAAGTTTTCCTATTATATATATATATATATATATATATATATATATATATATATATATATATATATATATATATATTTATTTATATATAAATTTTTTTCTTTTTCGATGTGCTGGGTGTTCCTTCCTTTGGAAGGAGCTTTCTCCCCGTTCCTTGGGATCTCCCACCCGCCTCTCGCCGTCGGTTGGCAGTCGGCCGCTCCCGGGCATGCGCCGCGCCGCCGAGAGCTACCCCTCCTCCCTAGCCCCTATCTCGGATGGGCGGGCCCGGCCGGCGTGTGTCCGAGCTGCGGCTGCACCCCCTCCTTTCCCCCTCGCCATCGCCCCAGCCGACGCCCTGGCCGTCGGAGACGTCGCCGCGCTAGGAGCCTCCGCTCGCCCCCAGCCCCCTCTCTCCTCGGCCCCCCGCCCCGCTCTCTCTCTCCTCCCGCCGTGGCTCCCCCCCCGCCTTCCTCCCCCAGAGGCGGCCATCGGTGCCCCCGGCCGCGGTCGTCCCGCCCGTGGTGACCACCTCTCCGCCCGTCACCACGGCTGCGGCACCACCGGAGTCGCCCGCCCTTCCAGGCGCCTTCCTCCCGGAGTCCCCCTCTCTCCCTATCCCTCCGGCGGTGCTCGTCCCCTCCGCGGCCCCGGATCCCTTTGTCGCTCCGTCTGGTTCCTTCCCCCCTCCGCCTACGGCCAGGGAGCCCTCCACCCTCGCTGGAGTCCTCCCCTCGTCGGATCCCCTCCCAGCGCCTTCCCCCGCTTCGGTCCTCCCGCCGGACCCACCCCTCGCCCAGGCAGCGCCCATCCTCCCGGTTCCTCCTCCCGCAGCGCCTCCTTTTGCCTCGGACGCTACCTCCCTCCTCCCTCCCGACGCTGGCGCTTATTGGCAACACCCGGCCTATTCAGGTCTGCTCTGGGTCCCCGCCTCCCACCCGGCGGAGGCGGTCCTCCTCTCCATCGGAGCGAGCCGCCACTCCTAGCGCGCGTGTCGGCGGCGCCCTCCCCCCCTCCGTCGGTCCTCCCCGCCCCTTCCACCTCCGCCGCCGTGGAGGAGATCCCTTCCTGCTGGCCCTTCGACGTGGGCTTCCCCGCTCTGCTCGCTGTGAGCCGCCCCCTCCGGCAGGCTCGCCTTGCACTTCTCCAGTCAGGCGGCCTTCGCCTGGCGCCCCCCGCTGGAGACTCCCCCCCCCTCTGCTCCGCCGCCGTGGATCTTCCCCCTCCCGGCGGTTCAGCGCCTCCAACTGCCGTCGGATCAGCGCCGTCCTCTGCTGCCGAATTTTGTTCCGCCTCGGGCCCCCGCCCTCCCCTCGGGCCTTGCGCCTGGCCCAGGCCTCCTCGGGCCCCGTGCATGTCCTGGACCCTTCGGGTCCCGTGGTTGGACCAGGGCGCCTCGGGACCCGCGTATGTCCCTCTGGAGCACCCCCGCCGGAGCCCCTCAGGCTGCTCCCTCGCCGGAGTCCCTCTGGAGCTCCCCCTCCCTTCCCCTGTTGTGGAGCCCCGCCTCCCCCGGTGGTTCCTCCTCAGTCGTCCTCGCCGGGTAGTCGAGCCCGCTCGCCGTGGCCCCCCGCCCGTCGTGGCCGACGGTGGCTCCTGCCGGCGCCAGGGACTCCGGTGGCCCTCGATCCGCGCGCGGGTGCACGGGTCCCCGCCGGAGCTCGCTCCGCCGTGGCCCCGCTCCCTCGGGCGATGCGCCGCCGTCTTGGGCCCCGCGTCATCGCCTCGGGCAGTGATCCCTTCTCGGGCAGTGCGCAGGCCTGCGCTAGAGCCCTCCTCGATCCGCGCGTACGGACCCCCACGTGGCTCGTGCGGAGCAGCCAGCCCCTTTCGAAAATTCGAATTTTGGTTCGAATTTTCGAATTGCCCCCTCTTTTTTCGCTTTTTCCTTTTTCGTTTTTGTTTTTTCATGTTCGATTTCTTTTGCCTGTCTTAGGTCTCCTTCAGAGCTCTTTTGTTGTGTCAGCTCTGCCCTGCCTGTTTGCTCTTTCCGAGCCCCCTTTATTTTCAATAAAGTATTTCTTTTAAATATATATATATATATATATATATATATATATATAACAGAGCAAACCGCTGTGCGTATATATACGCACGAGCAATACTTCGCTAAACCCTAACTGACACGCTGCCGTCCCCGCCCTGGGCGCACCGTCCCATGCGCCTCCCTGGGCCACCGCACGCGGCCGCACAGGCCACTGGAGGTCGGCCAGGCGCGGGAAACTCGCGCGCGCGCGGACTGAAACATTGGAAAACGACAACAGCCGACCTGGAGATGAGCAACTTCGAGACGAAAGTTCTTCCAGGATTCTCGATCGTTCGTCAAAGTAGTTGTGCAGGTTCGAGCACCTTATAACCCCCTTCGACTCCTGTCAATTTGTTTTATTTTAGGTTACCTAGAATCTAGGGAAATCGAGTCGAAAAGTCGACGAAAAACCCGTTGTAAACAGAGCCAAGAACAGTTCAGACACCAAACTTGGCGTCGAATTTCCCACCAAACCATCACCAGTTTTGAAATTGTGTTTAAAGAGATTTATAGACGACTTATAGGAGATTATAACCCATCTTGTAGAATTTGAAATCATCGAATGACTGATCAGAAAATAGATTTCAAAGTTAGGGAAAAACCTGTTTTAGAAAACTAAAAATTCAATAAAAACCATCCGACACCGCGTGCATCCCGCCAATCCGGGTGACGTAGTCGCGAACCGAGAGCATCGAAAGGTGCGTAACGGCTTCGTGGTCGTGTAGGCTTTGACGGAATTCAAATTGGTCGCGTGTGCGCGACGAATTTGATACGTATCTGTCGAAATTCACCGTATCGGCCTCTGTACAAGTTTCCCAATTACTTCATGCACGTTCGTCAGATCGAGAAGAAACTTGCGCCAACAGGACCATATCATTTTTCTGGTCCTACATGCCAAGTTTGGTCCGATTCTAAGACATTTGAATCGGAACACCATTTTGCGGGCCCTACGGTCCGACTCAACGGTCGATTTTGTGCACGGCCCGCCGGAATACAACTTTGGACATACGGTTGGGTTCGTATTGGAAAAAGAATTCGTAGACATGTAGTTTGACAACTTTAGAGACCATTGACTCTGGCACGCTGTTCGGTGCAAAGCGGGTCCAACGGCGGACATCATTTTTGCCCGAAATTACCGTTTTGCCCCTGTGTCCAGAATTGGGCTTAAGGACAGGCAATCCTAGCTAATTTGACTATTCTGAGAACATTGGTAATATTTATTTTAGCATCTGGAGACTTCTGCATGTGTTGACTGATTGTGGCTCATTGAGTGGTACAGTATTATTGGTTTCTCCAGCTAAGGACCTCAGGCAAGTGCACTTTCTGATTACTTTCCGATTCATAGTAGTCTTTTCATTTCATGTCTATACATATATCTTGCTTCTTGTTGACACGCTCGTCACACGGATTAGTCGGGAGGGAAAATATCTTAGTAGATATGTGGACTACCCAGAATCCCATGATGTCTATTCGTAAACAATAGCACCCGTACATGACACGTGTAGGTGCCGAATTTATCTCCTAGCCGTTCACATGTCGAAACGGATATTTTACACCACCTAGATAGATGTCTTTTATTAGTTTTTCCTTGTTTACTTCTCTATCGTGCTATGTCATTAGTTATCTTCCAGTTTTTATCTCTCATATGTTATTTTCATGTCTTGTTAATTCTATTATATTTTTGCATTGTCGTCGATTTGTGTACTTGTTCCATTCCTGACTGAAAACCAACATTTTTCAGGTTTAGCCGCGATCACTCTTAGCATTGGAAAGGCTTGGGTATGTTGAGGTTAACCTAAAAATAGAAAGCAATTGTATCAATTTTATTAATTATAAAATCTTGTATTTTCTTTAATTATAAATATTGTAATAAATATAAAAATGTGAATGAGCAACAAATGTTATTTCTTGAGCATTTATTTCTTGTGGGCTTGACAGCGTTCTACCGTCGACTCTGCGGCGTAGGCTGGCTTGGACACGTCTCGTATCCGAAAAGTAGGTGCGGGTCGTGACAAGCCAACCTAGGGTTTTCCCCTATTTAATGTCCTAATGACTTGTTCTTGCCTCTTTTGTGTTCATCCAAGCTTTTGAAGGAAAGATAATTTCTTCACTTTCCAAAATTCATAGAAAATCCATTTTTAATCCTTTTTGACCCAAATCTTTTGCATATGATTCTAACCAACCTCTACTTGCTGATTTTGAGGAGCAATCTCAGTTTTAGAGTAATTGGGTGGAGTTGGCTAGCAACGGAAATCGTTTAATTTAGGACTTTTCCTTGATCCTTGTAATCCATAGGTAAAACACTCAAATTCTATTTAATTCCTACTTTGAGTGCATGGTAGCTTAGATCTAGGTGTCCCCTAGCTATAATAGAAGTTTGGTGCAAATTGCATTAGGTTTCATATCCGTATCAGACACGTATCAAACCCATAGGCTAGATGTTTGATGAAATGCCTCAACCATAGTTTTGTGCTATTTTTATAAATGTTTTTGAATAGAATCCTAGATCTAGGGTTTTCTTATTGATTTGTGTCCTTACTTTCTGAATTTTGAGTCGTGTCGTATCCACACGGGGATACGAACACGCCCGCAGCAGCACGTGCACTGTGTCCTGCATCATGGGGTCTATTTTTTCCCGTAAAGGACACGTAGACACGCCATTTTTTGGCGAGGATGATGGGGCAACGACTGTCAATAGTCTCCCAAAATTTGAGCTTGAATGGTGGAGTGTGCGAGGAGTTATCCTCTCCCGCACTGGCCGTACGAGCTGTTGTGCACGCACAGTTTCCTTCACTGACACGACACGTGTCTAGGACACGGTGCAGGGTGTCCAAGGGGTAGCCCTACCCCTGGCGTACGTGTGTGCACGGCCACGTGTCCCCATGTGGCCTGTGTCGTACGCTGGACACGTGTGCACGACGCTACACACAGTCCTGTGCACTCGTGTGGTGTTTGAGTGATTTGGACACGGCTGTGTCCACTTAGTTGGACATGAATGAGCACCATGACAAGTGCAAATGTGTGTAACTATTTACCAACCCTTTTAATTTGTGTATTAACATGATTTTACTTTCGAAATGTCATTTCCCAATTTGACTGATACACAGTTCCTGAAATTGAAATCCTAAATTTTAATTCCCTGTTTAAACTGATTTTGATGCTTAATTTGCCATGTTAGATTCAATTACATGTGTGATAGTTTACTGTTAAGGATGGTTACATGAATTGGTTGAGGATAATAAGGTTTTGGTTTTCGAAATAGATTTCTGAATGATAGGCTGATACACGTTTCAGGATTTAAAGTTCTGAATTTGATTTTTCATTTAAAATTGATTTGATGCCTAACTACTATGTTTAATTCATATACAATTGTGTTAGACTACTGCTAGGTTGGTTACATGTTAGATTAGGATAATGTCAAGGGAAAATGGATTTTGAATTGGTGTTGGGACTGAATATGTATTTGTCAATTCCTGAGTTCCTATCCACTTGACTGTCATTTATTTTGAACCCTGATAATGTGATTCCTGAGAATCATTTTCCTGGAAACAACACCATTTTTCTGAGTTGGCACATTCTATATTGATTCATCGTCACTTTGAACACAATAGGGTATCACATGTACACACACTGTTTTCAGATTTTATTGACACACTGTTTTCCTGTCATATTAAACACATAGGCACTGTTCACTAAATTTCTTAAGTTAACACCCTAACTAGTTCACTGTTCTAGATATCTACACACACATGGCTAATCTATCTACTGTCATGTACCTACACTACACACAACCTATCACTAAACTGTCATGACACATATCACCCACCACATTCTATTACACGGTTTTCTGTCACTTGACACCTATTTGCTAGTACACAGGACACACACTCATGTGTGTCACACACACACACATGTACACGTAGACACATATACACATGTGCCTCTCTCCATCTATCTATGTATGTGATATATAATATATGTGGCCTACAAGTGAGTGTGTGATAATTATATATATTAGATATATTTTAATGTGTGAAATATGTGAGAGTAGACTATATGTGTGAATGTGTGAATAGACCAATGGCCTATAGCCTATATACATGGCACATTGCCTATGGGGTGTATCCCTATGTGATACAGCCTATGTATATGGCATAAACGCCAGTGAATGAGTGTTGTTGGCTTATATAGCCTAGTTTTGATGTGTGCTTGCTAGAATAGGCTGGTTAGGCTTAGTGAGACATGTTTGGGTTAGGCTTGACCTAGTTGATCTAGTTTGACTAGAATAAGTTGACTAGAGCTAACCATGGGTTGACTTTAGCCTAGATTGAACCCAAACATCATGTAGATGTATTGTAGCAGTCTGTTATATTATTTTGGACATGTAGTGACTTTTACTGTTCTATAGGAGACAGACACCACTCCTCGGACAGTAGATTCTCTTCAGATATTCAGGATACCAGGCGAGTACATTCTCTGATCATTTCATATCTTGTTTAGGATTATATTTCCTGCTTTAGATTACTTTACTTGAAGCTGACACATTGGTAACATAGATTAGTACTATATGGATCTTGTCGTGCGATGTTATCTCCTTAGCGGATACATCGGGTATCTCATGTTCGTGTACTTTATTGTGAGCATCATGTACTCCTTGTATTCGTGACATTCGTGTATAAATCTTGTGAAATCGTGTATACTCATGTTCTCACATGATTATCATGTACAACTATACTTCGTGTGCAATAACATAACTTGACTGGATCCATGTGTATTGATTAGGGCGGGGGAGTAGAAGTGGTTATGTATTCAATCTTGTCGATTACTCATGTACAACCTCTGTAGATTACTCGTGTATAATATCGTACCGTTTATATAACCGTCTTGTACTCTAAATTACTAGCACAGATAGTCTTTTATATACAGTAGCTATTTACTTACAGTCTCTCTTTTTACATTATGTTGTTCTTCCAGTTTTATGTATCTTACTCTCTAGCATGTTTATATTTCCTAACCTGTTATAATTTGTTGAGATGTACTGTACTCGCTCCTGTCCTGACTGGACCCGTTGAAAATTTTACAGAGGATGTGGTTGAGGCTCTGGTGTCTACCTATTATGGTGCAGTTATAGACAACACTTGTGACTTGGACCCACTTGCAGTAGAGGATCTTCCGCCAGTGGTTTAGACTGCTAGCTTAGACTATTACCTTGTCTTTCTCATTGATACATCATTGTATATATTGTGAGTTTGTTTTATCTGGATGTTTGTGGAGATATTATCATAGATACTTAGACTTCTCCCTATTGTATCTCTTGTCTGGATTTGTTCTATCTATCTACTATCTTTTTATCGTATTCTACCTTAGAAGTGATTGAGACTGTATTTGCTATGTTACCTCCATTCGGAGTATATATACTGTACATGTACCTTATATATTGTTAGATGATTGACCTAGGACAGCGTTCTACCGCCGACACTGTGGCGTAGGCTAGACGTACCCACTTCTCGTGTCCTTACTCTAGGGTGCGGGTCGTGACACATTTTTAGTGGTGGCCCATGCAGGTCTAGTCGAGTAAATGTAGTGGTATTCGAACTAGAGTATCACTACATCCTGCAGTAGGATTAGGATATTTTTGAAGGTACTCAATCACAGTTAGGATTCCTTGAGAGATTCCTGGGATGACCCTTGAGAATCTTATTAAACTTCAATTTGAAATCTTTCCCTTATTTTGTTCGCTCTTACTCCTTGATTATTGAATTTGATTTTTGATGGATCGTTGTTGACTTTGATTTTCCTATCGAGATAAACTTTATGGCCTGAGTTGCGATATTTTTTGATAACATATGTTGATGGGAATAACAGGGATGGTAAAACGTCTACTAGATTATGGAACTTGTAGTTTATCACAGCCATATTAGCTGGCGTGGCAGAAACATAGAGACCTGACTTCGGATGTACGTATCTTGGTTATGAGATTTAGAATTTCTCGCAGCTATACTAGTCGGTATAGCAAGATTTCCAAACGATATGACTATAGAGGTGCATACCCCAGTTATGGAATCTATCGTTTATCGCAGCCTTGCTTACTAGAATGGCAAGGACTCTGAGTAACATGATTTTGGACAGACGTATATGATTATCAGATTGTATTTTGAGAAGATTTTTAAACATATCATCTCTATCGTACCCTTCTGTTGTTATAAAATTATATTCCATCATCAAATAACTTAAGAGTAGGGATATTTTAGTTGGTAGAGCTTATTCATATGTATTTTTTTATAGTGTAATGATATGATAACTTGTAGAGTGTCTGTACCCTAGAGATGATAGTTAACATTGATATTAAAATAATAACACATTGTAGATGATTTCCTGTTATTTATGATACCTACCAGTTTTCATATAGGATGCTAGTTGCCTTACAGCCTTGATGATTTCTTATTATTTACCTTACCATTTCCAATAGGGCACCCATGACCAGAGCCTGTCCTTGAGTGTAGCTGTAGCTTCACCTGAGACTGAGGGTCTTCCTCTGCCTCCTATAGTGATACCCTATACCATATTTTCGTGAGGTTTGTTTTCTGATGGAGCTCAGATATACGGACTCTCCAGGATGTGTTGGAGGCACAGAGAGTCCAGGCTGAGACCTTGAGGGAGCAGTATCCAGTTCCACCTAGAGCCTCAGAAGTACCCAGATTTCAGCCTAGACCTTAGCATGTCTTTTGAGATAATTGACCCGCATTGCTTGTATGTTTTGATACCTTGTGATTGTTTTGTGCGGTAGCATGACTAGAATGACTAGAAGGGAATCTTAGAGAGAGTATTCTAGGTAGACGAATATTCTTTCTGTGACTTTGATTTCTGGAACGTCAGGGATGTAAACCTTTGGAAACTTCCTTCATGAGTTTGTAGTAGACGAGATTATCTTCACCTTGATATATTATGTCCCGCTCAAACTTGTTTCCTTCTGCAACTTTTGTATACAGCTTTCGGTCCAATTTAGACCATTGATCATTCCCACTTTAATATGATTATCATATGCACATTGCCATGACTTTTAAATTAGAAGCACAAGATTAGTTGTTTCCTCAAAACCAACTTCACATGCATGACCTATACATGACACCCAACACCCATGACCTCTGTGTCCTACTCGGACACGCCATTTTGTGCTTCATCATTATCACATGACTTTTCTGACATATTAGACTCAGATACATAATTCACACTTCACTCCCTTGCAATTGATACTTCATTCCATGCTACTTAGGCATATAAGCTACAAATTTGATCATGTCCTGCATATAGATGAACTACTGCACTACCTTATTCCTGTATACCTAAAATGTCCACACAAATTGGCCCCGCACTTCACATAACATTCCTTGCATATCCTTGATTCACATGCACTCATTCATTTTATGTACTTCTTTACCACTTGTATATCTTGCAGTATATCATATTAACTATTGCATGCTCTGTTTACCTGATACCCTTATTAGTTTCACTGATACTCATCAAGCATCAGAACATGAGACCATGTCCTGACCACATCTTATCATCCTTCATAATTCAACCCCTTTTCATGATTTGCTCAGCCAATGTAGGGTCCTGTCCCTATAGAGCAACCCACCATAGTTCTTAGGTTCAACTTTCCCCCCAACCTATATGTAGTATCAGACTTCATTTCATGATAAGTTCAGACCTTCACCACCTTTCATACCTGCATTGGATGTCTTGCCTAACTTATATTCTCCACTGCACGCAGAGATTTGCATGCATCATTACACTGTACTGTCAAGCTTTAATCATTGCATCACTGCATCCACTCTGATTGTCTCACAACAGGACATTAGTTGAGTATTAGTTCCAGTTTAGCCACTTAGGTATTGTTCCAAGCCCTCTTATTTAAGTTCAGGTTGAGTATTGTGTTCAGTCACACTATCTGTCCAAGGCATTGCCCTGCTTCCAGGGTTAACCACATTGCATATCCTGCCCCTTTGTTTTGATTAAATTGTTGCTTGTGCTAGTAACCCTCCATGTTAGGCTAATGCTATACATTGTGTATATTTTATAGGGATATATGTGATAAGTGATATGGGTTAAGGGGTTCTGCATATATTGTATAGATTAGGCATACGAAATGGTTAGTCTATATGTATGAATAGATGATACACTTAGAATAGTGTGGGTTCTACCGGTTACATTAGGGATATATGGGTATTAAAGGATAAGATATATGGGGTTATGTGAGGTATTTTAGAATATGTGTTATGGTTAAGGGTTAGAAGTTATGAGTCTAGTTTAATGTAGAGTATACATGTGTATGTTTGAACTTAGGATTTTGTTGGTCTTGATATTATTTTTTGAGCACTATAATCTATTTTAGTCTAAACCCTAGATTAGCTATTGACCCAATAGTCCACGTTGACTTAGTTGACCAGTTGTTGACCAAATGCTTGGATATTGACAAATTGACTAATTGTTGACCAGTAGTTGACCATTGGCTATGTTTGACTTAGTTGACTGGAGATAGGATTAGAAGCAGGTTGTCATTGTGTTTGTTTGATCATGTTTGATTATTTAGTAATTAGAGACCTTGTTTGAGATTAGGTTAGAGACATGGTTTTTTGAGGATATCTCTGACTCGTGGTACCATACGTTTTGGTAGAGGTGGAAAGTCTTAGCCCGCGCTTCGTCGGACCTTTCGCGATCAACGGGAGGGTCGGTGACGTGGCTTACAGGCTAGACTTGCCACCTGCACTAGTGGGTGTCCACAACGTATTCCATGTATCACAGTTGAGACGGTACGTGGCTGACCCTAGCCATGTACTTGATCATTCAGAGATTGAGCTGGGACCTACTCTCAGTTATCCAGAACAGCCTGTAGAGATTCTGGATCGTCGAAAAAAGGTGCTAAAAAACTAGGTGATACTATTGGTTCGTGTCGCATGGAGGCATCATTCTCCAGGAGAGTCTACCTGGGAGCGGGAGGATGAGATACACGAGCGATACCCATATCTGTTTGCACCATGAGGTATGATTGCCTATCCTTCTCACCAGTTTAGTTTTGTCTTTTAATTTTGAGGACGAAATTATTTTAAGGAGGGCAGATTTGTCACTACCACATTTCTAGCTTGAGGGTATTTTGGTCTTTTGGTGAATTTTTGAATTTTTAATTAATTTATTGAATTGGTGGTTGATATATTGACTTAGACTTATTTAGACTTAGTAGACTAGCCTATATGCTAACCCTAGCTATGGTGACCCTAGTTTAACTTAAGTTAACCTATTCTAGTCAATTAGAATCTAGTTTTGAAATAGGAAAATCAAGTTTAAGTGAAATGACTTATGGTTTAATGCAATGACTTGTGACTTTCATTAAATGACTTATGACTTAAGCCCATGGCCCATGACTTGAGCCCAAACCCCAACCAACCCACTAGTGGCCAGCCAACCTAGGGTTTTCCCCTATTTAATGTCCTAATGACTTGTTCTTGCCTCTTTTGTGTTCATCCAAGCTTTTGAAGGAAATGTAATTTCTCCACTTTCCAAAATTCATAGAAAATCCATTTTTAATCCTTTTTGACCCAAATCTTTTGCATATGATTCTAACCAACCTCTACTTGCCGATTTTGATGAGCAATCTCAGTTTTAGAGCAATTGGGAGGAGTTGGCTAGCAACGGGAACCGTTTGAATTGGGACTTTTTCTTGATCCTTGCAATCCATAGGTAAAACCCTCAAATTCTGTTTAATTCCTGTTTTTAGTGCATGGTAGCTTAGATCTAGGTGTCCCCTAGCTACAGTAAAAGTTTGGTGCAAATTGCATTAGGTTTTGTGTTCGTATCGGACACATATCAAACCCATAGGCTAGGTGTTTGATAAAATGCCTCAACCATAGTTTTGTGCGGTTTATACAAATGTTTTGAATGGAATCCTAGATCTAGGGTTTGCTTATTGATTTGTATCCTTACTTTCTAATTTGGAGTCGTGTCTTGTCCACACGAGGACACGAACACGCCCGCAGCAGCACGTGTACTGTGTCCTGCATCACGGGGTATATTTCTTCCTGTACAGGACACGTGGACACGCCATTTTTGGCCAGGATGATGGGGCAACGACTGTCAATAGTCTCCAAAATTTGAGCTCGAATGGTAGAGTGTGTGAGGAGTTATCCTTCCCGCACTGGCCGCGCGAGCTGTTGTGCACGCGCAGTTTCCTTCACTGACACGGGGCTAAAACTGAGACAACACATGTCTAGGACACAGTACAGGGTGTCCAAGGGGTAGCCCTACCCCTGACGTACGTTTGTGCACGGCCACGTGTCCCCACGTGGCCTATGCCGTGCGCTGGACACGCGTGCACGCGTGCATGATGCTGCGAACAGTCCTGTGCACTCGTGTGGTGTTTGAGTGATTTGGACACGGCTGTGTCGACTTAGTTGGACACAAATGAGCGCCATGACACGTGCACATGTGTGTAACTATTTACCAACCCTTTTAATTTGTGTATTAACATGATTTTTACTTTCGAAATGTCATTTCCCAATTTGACTGGTACACAGTTCCTGAAATTGAAATCCTGAATTTTAATTCCCTGTTTAAACTAATTTTGATGCTTAATTTGCCATGTTAGATTCAATTACATGTGTGATAGTTTACTGTTAAGGATGGTTACATGAATTGGTTGAGGATAACAAGGTTTTGGTTTTCGAAATGGATTTCTGAATGATAGACTGATACACGTTTCAGGATTTGAAGTTCTGAATTTGATTTTCCATTTAAAACTGATTTGATGCCTAATTACTATGTTTAATTCATATACAATTATGTTAGACTACTGCTAGGTTGGTTACATGTTAGATTAGGATAATGTCAAGGGAAAATGGATTTGAATTGGTGTTGGGACTGAATTGTATCTGTCAATTCCTGAGTTCCTATTCACTTGACTGCCTTTCATTTTGAACCCTGATATTGTGATTCCTGAGAATTATTTTCCTGAGAACAACACCATTTTTCTTAGTTGACACATTCTCTATTGATTCACTGTCACTTTGAACAATAGGGTATTACATGTACACACATTGTTTTCAGATTTCATTGACACGCTGTTTTCCTGTCATATTAAACACACAAGCACTCTTCACTAAATTTCCTAAGTTAACACCCTAACTAGTTCATTGTTCTAGATATCTACACACACTGGGCTAATCTATCTACTATCATGTACCTACACTACACACAACCTATCACTAAACTGTCATGACACATATCACCCACCACATTCTATTACACTATTTTCTGTCACTTGACACCTATTTGCTAGTTCACAGGACACACTCATACGTGTCACACACACACACATGTACACATAGACACTATACACATGTGCCTCTCTCCATCTCTCTATGTATATGGTATATAATATATGTGACCTACAAGTGAGTGTGTGATAATTATATATATTAGATATATTTTAATGTGTGAATATGTGAGAGTAGACTATATGGTGAATGTGTGAAATAGACCAATGGCCTATAGCCTATATACATGGCACATTGCCTATGGGGTTGTAGAAGCATGGAATTTCAGGACCAAAAATCCTATGCGCCAAACACTACATGCGCCAGGGAGCTCAGACAAGTGCTTGGCACAGTAAAAACAAGTATAGACATTGAAAGATGATTTTTATTTGTATATAAAAGTCTATTACATGTCTAGAAAAGGTTGTACAAAGGAGAACTTCTACAAAAAGAAAACACCCTAAGTCTACAGCCAGGCGCAACAGTCATCATGCGCACTTGAACAGGTGCATCTCACCAGCTCTCAGTCAGGCGCATCCCACTATGTGCTCTCAGTCAGGCGCATCCCACCATGCGCTCTCAGCCAGGCACATCCCTTCAGCAGCTCAGTTATGTGCATCCTCAGTTATGTGCATCCCTTCAGCAACTCAGTTATGTGCCGCCCTTCCAGCCAGGCGCATCATGAAGTGTCAGCATGTGCCATCTAATGCTTCAACTAATGAAGCATTTATTGAGCAGAATGAGGGTGGCAATCAACCCTCTAGCTGTAGAAAGAGCTCCCCAATCCGAGGAAGAGAAGAGCACCGCAAATCGACCTATGGCCAGGGGAGGCTTCGAAAGAGCCTCCAAAGACCAAGGACGACCGCAATCGAAACCGCGGCAAAAGGAGCAACTTTCAACACAACCAGAATGGGCAACACCCACTCTGACATAAGAAAGAGCCTCCAAAGCTGTAATACCGCAATTTCGATCTGCGGCTCTTCCAGCATAACGGAGACGAGGCTCGAGCATCCCGATCTTTGGATGCAACAGGCACCTTCCGCCTGCCTCAGAAGCCCTCGACTCCGACTTTTGGATGTAACAGTCACCTTCAAGTGCATCAATGAAGACAATGCGTCGCATCTTCTCCCTCGGGGGCATCTCACACAGAATGCACCCGAGTAAACAAGTTCACTTCGGAAGGACATGAGAGAACGAGAAGCAAACTCTCTCCATGCCACTATTTATAGGCCGGGCAAGTCAAACCCATGTGCCAAGTGGCTGGCTCTCCGAATCCCGTGCAATAAATTTGCATTAAATGGATGAACCTGACACTTCGAATTCGGCCAAGTCAAAACGGCTATTTAAAGCACTCGAAGAACGGAACAGTCGCACCAAAAGACGTGTCATACGGAGTGGATGCACCGGTCAGACCGCGCATCACATAGACGTGCCCCTCATCACCAAGCGCTTCATAAGCATGCGCCCCCATGCGGCCCCATGCGCCTAGTGGAATGCCGATCGATGCGCCCACTCAACAGTCCATCACCTGTCAAAACATTAATGCTGAAGTCCGACAGAGTTGGCAACACGTCTCCCGAGGACTGAACAGTTGGCAGATTTTTCAGAAGACGAAGCGTCACCTATGTCAGCATCATCATTACTTTCCTCCGGCGGTTACAGCCACGTGGCCACGCAACCATCTCGCATGCGCCTCGACAGCCATGCGCCCAAATCTCTGCATGTGCCTCAAAAGCCATGCGCCTCAGACTTTTCTCTGATCCCTAAGGACAGAAGTAAAGTCACTACTGAAGCTCTGCATGTGCCTCAAAAGCCATGCACCTCAGACTTTTCTCTGATCCCTAAAGACAGAAGTAAAGTCACTACTGAAGCTCTGCATGCGCCTCAGACTTTTCTCTGATCCCTAAAGACAGAAGTAAAGTCACTACGGAAGTCTAGCATGCGCCTCAAAAGCCATGCGCCCCGAATGGTTCGTGACTCCTAAAGGTTACGAGCTAAAGTCTCCTCATGCACCCAATCCTAGGCACATCCTACCAGATTATTCCCTACCAAATCTGTGATCTCCGAGCCATGGGCCTACGACACGTGTCCTTTGACTCGATTCACCCAAGATCTCAGCAACAGAAAGATCTTCTCCCCTGCTACGTGCCAGCCCACAACAGTAGCATGAAGAATTCAACTCCTCAATCAGGACGCATCGTCCATGCGCCTCCATCAGTAGTCACCACGTGGCGTCCCCACGTCCAGGCGTATCCTACATATGCGTGCATGAGCAGCCAGCCTGCAGACTATAAATAGTGGGATCATTTCCTTCTTCCATACACGAACATACATAGACAGACAGAGACATCGCACAACCACCGAGGCAGATATAGACACTCAACGTCTTCTTCCTCTCTACAAGCTCCAACACCCAGAGCAACTCAGACCTTCAGAGACCGATAACCGTCGTCAGATCGTCAACAGAGTCAACGTATTACCACTCGCTCCATCGGCACAAAGGACCCAGATAAACAAAAGTGTACTCCTAGGACACGTCTAAGTCCTACATTGTAACACTGTTTTGTTTGTATTGAAATTACATCAAAAGATTTTAATGGCAAACAAGCTGGCGACTCTGCTGGGGACCTCTTTCTCCTCTACCGAGAAAGCTATGTCGTAATCCGACGACGTGAAGGTGGGCTCCTCCCACAAGACGCTGGTCGTACGCCTTAATCAACACGCGTATGAGAGTTCATTTCTGAAGGCAGTGCGAGTCCTTCAAAGCGACTGCCAAAGCCGAAGAAGACTCGCCAAATCTGGTGCGCAAGGTCGACGCCTCTGGCACCACCACTGAAGGGGATGCGACGATCCAGCCTTTCCTTCCCGCTGACGTCCTCGCAAACCAAGATGCGCCTACCGGTGCAGCACATCTCTCGGAGAAACGTGCGTCTGACCACATTCCCCAACCATCTCCCTCTCAGGCGAGGAAGATACGTCGACGGAGCAGGGGCACAGCTAATGCCCCGCGCATCACCTCCGATGCGCCACAGAAGGTCTCTGTCTTTGACAGACTCACTCGCTGTAGTTGTAAGGAGAATTTGGATTCTGAGTACTACGTGCCCCAGCGGCCTAGTACGAAGAAGTCCAAGACAGCACGGGCCATGCGCCCCAAACGTGCTATGCCAGCAGCAAACCAGAAGCATGCGGTCACAATCATATGCACTGCTGATGGTAAGTTGTATAAGGTCGACTCAGGTACTTTTGTG
The DNA here is from genome assembly GCA_029216955.1 of Iris pallida. Classification (NCBI taxonomy): domain Eukaryota; kingdom Viridiplantae; phylum Streptophyta; class Magnoliopsida; order Asparagales; family Iridaceae; genus Iris; species Iris pallida. The sequence goes on from JANAVB010000194.1 coordinate 8,822,164, forward strand.
CCAGAAATGAGCCGACCTTCAAAGTCCTTGTCTCACTTGGGCGCATCTGTTGCGTTTGTAACCAAGTCGAGCAAGGCAAACCCAGTGGTCTTGAACTCCCGTGCCTCCTCTGATTGTGCGTCTGAGGTTCGTTCAAGTCACTTTAAATGTTGTTCCCCCACTACTGATCTGAGCGCCTGTTTGGTGTTAGATCAGGGGGCGCAGCATTCACTTGACCCCCGGCGCTTGGCCTTGCCATGCGCCTGAAGGGGTACGAAAGTGGCACTCTCCAACGATCTGCGTAACGTGATCACTCACAAACGCCGATTTGGAGAGTCAATTGACAAGCACGACGTGACTCTCACAGGGCACACTTGTACTGTAGTCACCATCACTGCTGTTGCAAGTCAGCAGTCCCACCAAGACAGTCGGTGTTCCAGCGGCTGCAATCATCGACACCCCTCCGACGGCGCCTCGAGAAGAAAGTGTTAACAAAAGAGGAGCCATAACTAAAGGTTGTGTCACGACCCGCACCCTGAAGAGGGGCACGAGCACGTGGCTACGTCCAGCCTACGCCGCAGTATCGGCGGTAGAACGTTGTATATAGGTCTATAAATACTACGACTAAAACAGATAAAGGTACCTGTACAGTATATACACTCCGAATGGAGGTAACGTAGCAATACAGTCTCAATCACATATATCAAACAAAGGTAGATAGCATGGAAAGAAAATGATAGATAAAACAGGAAATAAGTCCAAGATCCACAAGTCAGAGCTATACACAAACATCCATGGTCTCAGAAAATATATATAATGATACTACAAACTGAAAATGTACTAGCTGGCTCGCAGGCCAGAAACCTAACTACTATACTACTCAGGGTGAGCAAATCTAATGCTCTAATAACAAGCCCAGTCTAAGTCTACTCCGTCAGACTCAACCCCATAGTAGGTCGGACAATCAGTCTCAGAGTCATCTGTAAAATTTGTCAACGTATCCTGTCAGGAAAATGAGCAAGTACAACACCAACAGTAGTTCCATATGAATTGACAAATTCTATAAGAGACAGTGTAATAAATAAGACAAAATCAACTGGAAATATATTCATGATGTGAGTACTGAAAGGATGACGATATGAATGTATATAGGGCGACTTGGGAACTATTCGGAAGCCGAGTTACAACCCCTAAACCAAACAAGGACCGGGGCTTAACCCTTCTCCCAAACAGAACTTAGTCCCCAAGATAATAAATATAAAGGTACCTTGAATTATTAGTGTGTTATGTGATCGGCTTGGGAAAAATATGCTCAGGCTTTCCATCCGACCGGCTATGAACCCTGTATACAATAGAACGATAAGGCCAGTCACCATGGAAAGCATGAACCGTATAGGGTAAGGCTTTACCCGTCGTGAGGCGATGCTCTAGCTATGAACCATATGTACCATAGAACCAGTGGGAATTTGATCACACCACTAATAACTCTTCCATCCCCGAATAGTACAATGGATCTGGACATGACACGGGATTCCATAAGAGGGTAGCAAGTCCCTTTTGAAATTGGTGTCTATACCAATACACTGAAATAAGGTAGAATTGTACCAATATACCATGTAACTCTAGGAAAACATCCCATGTCATGATCCAACATATACTAGTCCGTGAACTGTCGTGACTGGAAACCGAGTAACACTATAGCTGAATCGGATATAGCAGTATCAAGAAAAAAACTATCAGTGAATGTACTCGCTTGTGGTCCTGAGCTGATAAGGTGAAAAGACGCTCAGAGTGATCACAGACCTAAAATAAGATACTATGAGTCAAACAGGGTTTTATATACTGAAAAGGAAACTAATTTAAGTCATGAATGCAAGTCTAAGTCAAAACTAGGTCAACTGACTCATACTAGTCATACTGGTTCATATTAGGTACCAGGTCACTGGGAGTCAATCCAAGTCAACTAGGTCAAACGGGGTCAAAGATTGACTTACAGTTGACTTTTGGTCAAAAAGTCACTCTGGTCAACTCTGGTCAACACTGAGTCAACCCTGGGTCAACCCTAGGTCAATAGTCAAATGTTGACTAACAGTTGCCTTTCAGTCAACAGGTCAACTCTGGTTTGGTTTCGATCAATTCTAAGTCAAGTGTTAACTTGAAGTTGACTTTGGTCAAAAGTCAACTCTTGGTCCACGGGGGTCAAGACTAGTCTAAACTACCCTCATCTAGTCATTATATACCAAGAAACCTATTTCTAATTCCATCTAGCAATTAGAAACCCAATACCTTACATTACCCAATACCACTTATATTTACCCTTACAAGGTATTCCCGATACCTTGCCCATTACAAAAAAACCCTTCTAGATCTCAGGATACTCTAGGCTTCTTTGGGTAGCTAATACTATCCTATTTAGGGTTTATCAACCAAGAAATCTAGGGTTCTTGGGCATCTAATCCATCTTTATTCCATGTTGGTCATCCCAACATTACCTTAAGGTAATCTTGAGATATCAAGATACCACATCTAACATAACCCATTTCTTTAAACCACACTCACTCTCCCTCACAAACATCATCTATCTAACCCTCATCTAACTAGAATGCTATTCCTAAAATAACTCTCAAGAACCAACTCAAACAACTACCCCAAACCCCATAATGTATCTTAACATGACATATAACATAACATGACAAACCTTATTTTCTACCACTATAAACACTACCCTACTAACCATCTAACACACTAATAACACTCTCTAACTTAGGAGTTTCGTAGTACTAAATGGGTTGACAAGTGGGGCTAGGTATTTGGGGCTAAGGTGGTTCAAAGGGGATGTTTCGGGACCACAAAAACTCCAAAAAATCATCCTACACTGCTTCTGCTTATTGCTTACTGCTATTCCAGCTGCTTTCCTGCTCATTCCCTCACTCTCTAACCATCTATCCACACACAAATAAATATATATGCACATTCCACTCACAAATATATATATAATATATATATAATATATTATATATAGATTATATAAAAATATATATATATATAATATATATATATATATATATATTATATATATATATATTGACACTCTCATTATAATAGTACACATGAAAATATTTAAGAACTCATTTTAAAATAAGACACACCCACAACTTATGTATATATATAAGACACCAATACAAATATATAATCAAGATACCTAATAATATAGTCACACACACAACCATAATATATATATATATATATCTATATATATATATATATATATATATATATATCTATATTATATATATATATATATATATATATATATCTATATAATATATAAGACACACATACAAATATAGACACCATAAAATATAATCAAGATACCTATAATATAGTCACACACAAACCATAAGATATATATAATAATATAATATATATATATATAATCTATATATATATATATATATATATATATATATATATATATATGACATCAAATATATATATATATATATATATATATATATATATATATTATATATATATATTTAGATATATATATTATATATAATATATATCTTATGGTATATATATAACCATAAGATATATAAATATATATATATATATATATATATAATATATATATATATATATATATATATATATATATATAACTAGTGTCTATGTATATATATATATATATACATAGTATATCTATAACTAGTGTCTATGTATATATATATATATATATATAATATTATATAATAATATATATATATATATAAAGAGAAAAAATATATATATATATAAAGAGACACACCATTCAAAATATAAAATGAATATGATAAAATATGATACCATAAAGAACACATTAGGAACAACTCTCTAAATATAAATCTGAGATAAAACATTAATTAATTATTCCTACATTATATTTATGCATACAAGTGTCCAAAATAGGGATTTTTCCTACTAGGACACAACCACACAAAGGACACTCCTATGACCTCCAAATGGACACGAAATGGACACAAATGGAGATACAACCATGGGGGTCATTCCTATGGATTCAAAATAATCCTATGCATGTTGGGGTGGATTAGAGGAGAGATTATACCTTCCGGGAGAGAGATTCAAAGGAAAAAGCCTTCCGACACGACACCGACACTTAAAGATTCCAAAAGGACACGAACGAGCTCCCAATCTTCCCAAACATGGCTAGCTCCTTCCTTTCATGGAGTAGAGGAGAAATGAAGAAGACTGTGGAAGAAGGAGTTGATTTGGAGATAAATCAATGGGGTTGCTCTCTAGAAATTTGGGGAAGAACATGAGAGAGAAAATGGATGGATAAAATGAAATGGAAGAGATGATGACTCACTCCTTCCCCCCATAGGTGGCTGCCCAAAAAGGGTGAGGTGTCCCCATTAGAAAAGTCTAAAATTCCCCCACTTGACCTATTTGATTTAAATTAAGAATGGGTTAAAGGTTGAGGTCAAATTAGTCCAGTTTTAAGTCTCTAATTAAACTAAACCTATCCATAAAAATTAGTCTAACTACTAACTAAAATTAATATCATGTGGACTAAAATAATATTATGTGGGACATGCCTAACTAGTGTGTGGGTCCCACTAGAGTCAAAACTACCCCGGGTCCCCGTTTTAAGTCGGATTGAGCTGAAATTCGAACCCGACTCAAATAACCGCAAAATAATATTATAAATAAAATAAATAATTTCAAAAATATTCTAAAATGAAAAATGATAAAAATAACCCTGTTTCTGGAAACTGGGGGTGACAAATCTATCCACCTAAAAAATTTCGTCCTCGAATTAAAACCAAACAATAGTAAAATGTCAAAATCACAGGTCATGGTTTAAAATTTAAAATGATTTAAAATCTCAAATCAAAGCATGAATTAAATAACTAAAAATTACAAAATTTGAAATTACTCTCAATTAGAAACTTTAAGTCTAGCCACCCAAAAAAAATTCATTCTCAAAAATTTAAAACGAAGCAAAACACAAAAAAAATCATAATCATATGGTCTGTCCAATCATCATGATACTCAGAATCTCCGTCATACCAGAGAGCAAGGCTACGATAATCACAAAGTCCTCAACTACGGGACATACCTCTAGAATCATGGTGTGAAACCTAATTTTTGTAAAGTAAATTAATATTAATTATAATACTATTGCTATTATTATTAGTATTATTTATGAGTTTAAATAAATTTTCAAAATTAAAAATAGATTTTTAAGTGCTGCCCTGACTAGAGCCCGGACCAGATCCCCGAACCCAGACCCAACCTGAACCCCTCCCTTCTTTTAAATTCTGTTTTTCTTTTAAAAAAAAATAAAAAAAATATACTTTGGAACTGGTCCAAGTTGGACCAGATCCCCTCCTTTCTTTTTCCCCCACGTACTTCTTTCCCACACTCTTCTCCCTACTTTCACTCACACACTCTCAGCATAACTCCCACGTCTCCTTATAACTCCCTCTCCTCACAAACCCATCTTCATCACTTTACCCCTCTCTCATCACAAACCCATCTCCACCACTTCACCCCTCCAGAGAAAACCCTCACCGACCCTGCCGAGCTCCCGACGGCCCCGACCCCACTCCGGCGCCTAGCTCCAGCGCGTCCGACCCCCTTCGCCGGCCTCCCGTGGCGCCTCCAGCGTCGACCCCCCTTTTCTGCCGTGCCATCGGACCCCCGGCTCCCCGGCGCGCCACCGCAGCCCGGACACCCCGATCCGTCGACCGCGGCGTCTCCGCGCCTGACCCGAGCACCCCGACCCCCCTTCGCCGACCGATCTCCCTGAGCCCGTCCCGGCGCTGCACTACCACCGATCCAGCGCGCCCGCGGCTTCTCCTGCCGTGCCCTTTCCGGCCCCAGCGCTGTTCTCCCCGGTTTTCCCGAGTTCGGGCGTGCCCTAGCCCCGTGGCCGCGTGCTGCTCCCCCGGCGCACCCGAGACCGGTGTTTGCTGATCTGGACAGTCCCTGTCCAGCACTCTTCACTGGATTTTGAGTCCGTTCTGTGGATTTGCGCGTCCCGAGTCCGAGGCAACCCTTCGGATTCTGTCGTTTTGGGTAATCCCTGGTTAAACATAGTAGTTCGTCCCTCCCCGTGTCAATGATGAATTGGTCCACGAATTCTCCTTCGGGAAATTCAATTTTTGGGTTAACGTCGTTTCCGGGATTTTTCGAGAAACCTTCGGAAAGGTTGTTGGTTGTTTTGCTTTTCCGAAACTTTCAGAAAATGGATTTCTAGATATTTGGGTTTTCAGATATTTTCGATATTGTGCTGTGATGTGTTGGTTGGATTCGGACTCCCGAATTCGTTTCGGGTCGTTCCGAAATAATATTGAGAATGGTTGTGGTTTTTTTATATATATATATTTTGGGATTCCCTGGTTTGGAACTTGCAGGAAAATATTGGCATATTCCCAGTTTTTGGGTTGACCAAAAATAGAGGAAATGCTGCTGCCGGATTTTTCGTAAAATTTAATTATACTTTTAAAATGATTTTCAATAGATTTCGGAAAAAAATATATTAATATTTTGGATTTTTGGACGATGACCGTATTGGTCAATGGGCCCTAGCTAAGTGCAAACGAAACCGGCATCGTCCGGACGTTGCGGCATTAGCCTATATGACGATTGGACCATATCTGAGACTCACTAAATATTTATTTTATATTTTTATTATTTAATTTACTCATAATTAAATTGTAGGAGTATTTTAGAACTAACGACCGTTTCGTCTTATTTCAATTTATGTAAATAAATTATAATGGACATATGCCCAGCTGGTCTTTTGGTTCTGTGATCTGTAATTTTGGTAGCGTAGGATTTTCTATTGTTTTCTGGTTTTGTGAGTTATTTTAGCGTACGCGTAAATCAAAATAGATAATTATTTTCATATAGAAAATTAATAAAGTTTTCTCACATTAAAATTGCCTAATTTTAATATTTAACAAACGATCATGTTTTTCTCATTAAATAAGAAATTTAGTTTTATATGTATAAATACGAAAAATATAAAGTTTTAATCAATTAAATTGGAAACTACGAGTTTTTCCAAAATACAAGTTTAAGTGATCTTTCCCTCGTTATTAATTACAACGCACCGATAATCGCATTTTTGTTCGTGTTTAATAAATAAAGATTTAAAATTGATTAGGACACAATTAGAGATTTCAACTAGTATAGTTAGCTTGGTAACCCTGGATTCTGAGTCAATTTCTCGAATGTAGGAATTCGAGGACGATCCTAATTTCCATCTTGAAGTCTTCAACCTTTCCAGTCCAGTCCATTTTGAGGCAAGTACATTTGTGTTAGTTTATAATTATTTAGTAATCGTTTTAATGCAAGTTTAAACCACGATGCAACACGAAACTCTCTCTGAGAGCACTGACTGTAACAACTGTAACTGTTTGGGGACTGGGGGAGTAGTGTAATGATTATGACCACATCCAAAACAATAACTTAGGCCAGTATTAGCTTACCCCTCTTACACACGGGGATAAGCCGAATCGTATCAATAGGATACAACTGTACAACCCAAGCTGGTCTTATTCATTGCCTATTCAAATCATACTGTTTTACTAGAAAACTGTTTACTTCAAATTGTTTAAAAGTGCATGATTCTATTATTATTTTAATTGTCAAATTAGCATAAATTGTACTTTGCTCCCTCCTGACTGGAGATAAATTTTTAGGAAACTTTGAGGATGCTGAGTTATACAACAGCTAATATGACCCGGTTCTGTACCCCGTGGTGTTGCCAGAGTCCCCATTGGAGGACGAGGACCTGAGGCCGATGTGATGAATGTTTAACTAGATTTTTTTTCCAGTTTTGTGATCTCTTTGAAAAAAAATTCTGTTATTTGAATTCAGTTCTTTTAATTCCAATTGTATTTATTTGAATGTTTAATAAAGTTTTGAATTCCCGAATATTTGAGTTGTGACAAATATAGATATTGTTGTGGTTACTGCTAATGGAACAGCTTACTGTCGCCGTCTCAACACGGTACAGGCTGGGCATGATCCGGTTCGACCCAATTATTTGGGATCGGGTCGTGACATGTTTTAGTAGTGGCCCATGCAGGTCCAAACAACAATTTAGAAAAACATACCTAGAAACAATTAGAACACTAGAACATTGACTTGTCACAACATAGGTCCGAATTATATATATAAATATTTTAGTTTGATTATAGCCTGGTAGGATACCTTGCTTATGTTTGCCTCCTAAACCTTTCAGACTATGACTAGAGGAAGACAACCCGTTCCCGTCCTGCTGATGACAAGGTGATAACTCCTGACCACACCCCTCATTCTCAGGCCCGTTCCAGTCCTTCTTCTTTGCAGCTCATCAATTCCCCCTTTGCTGTACAAGTCCCTAGCACAGTTCATACTACAGCCGAACCTATTCCGCCCACGGCAATTTCACCATCTCCTGTTATGATAGTTACTCCTGTCGCCCCACCAGTACCAACAGACACCTCCCAAATGGTTGCCCTACTTCAAGGAATCCTGGAGTCCAAGAAGGCCCAAGCCGAGGCCCAGCAGAAACAGATTGATCATGAGAGATGTTATGAAGGATGTCAATGACGTAGGCTTAGCTATCTTAAACCAAGTTGGTGCGGAACCTCACCCTAGGAGGGGTACCCCTGAATCTAGAAGATATTTGGGTCCCATCAAGTACTCTACTTTCCGGCAGTCTTATCATAAGAGGCTATTGGCTTGTGACTACTGCAAGAGGCCTGGTCATCAGTCCGTTAGTTATCGCAAGAGATTGGGACAATGTTTGGCATGTGGATCCGCTGAACATCGGGTAAAGAACTGCCTCTTATCTCCCCATTATACCAGAGCACCTATCCTAGCAACACCTGCTACGCCGCAACCTAGGGACTCTCTTCCTTGAGCAGACCTTGCCGCCTACACCCACTGCAGAAAGGTATGATGCAAACTCGAGGATCATAGAAGAAGATGAAGTAGTTGGAGACTGCTCATAAGAGCCAGAGCCATGAGGATTAATACCTAGAACTGCTGAGTAGTAATATCTATTGTTATAAGAAGTTGTAACATGATGTCCTTAGAATAATCATGAGAGTCTTGCTGTAATTCTCCATTATGAATAAAATTCTTGGTTACACCTTTAGGGTAGATATCTTTCCTAAAGTCTCTCCCTTACGATACAATTTATGAGGATTATAATCTTAAAGAGAAGGTATGTAAGGCGACATTTATCAAGGATATATTGGTGATTAAGAATTGAAAGAATAGTATTTTGGAATACCCAGATATTAGTTGGTACTTATAACAATTGGAAGTGATGATGACATAAGGAGTGAATTCTGACCTTAACCAGTTTAGGCCGATTGTATGATGGTATATGTTACTACATATTTTATTTTCTAGATTTTGTATCTTTTAGTGTCCCGTGATTTTCGGGATTATCTCCTTTCCATATCTTTAACAAATTTTTAGCATCCCTTAGGATCTATACTTTTTGCTATTTATGAACCGATATTAGAACTCTTCAATCTCCTTATTCAGCAAACCTATTTCCAACTTCTCGATCAAATCTTATTTCTCTATTTTTATTTAGAATCTGGATCCGTTCGCTATTTTGAGATTCAAAATTTCCTTTTATCAATTCTATTGAACTCTTAACTACCCAGAGTATTTCTACGACTAGCGTATCCGACCACTTGCCTTGACCTCATTCCAATTGACTTTCTCGGAACTAATCCTGAACCAAATTCTTCGGAAACCGTAAAGCCTCAAGGATTACCTATTACCAAAAGAATTGGTTCAGCCCAGCTAGTTTATGATCCTCCAAAAGGAGTTATATTCAAAAAATAATTTCAATATTGATTGATATCTCCTAAGTTATCTCAAAGACCGAAGTATTTTCATCTGATAGTTTCCTCCACTCAACTAGAAACCCTACTCTCTCTATGCAACTTCTTGATCAATTCAAGGCCTAGACAGCTTTTAAACTCAATGCTCGAGTATCGTGAAGTACGAACGGTCAGAGAATTGATCCCATCCTATTATTAAATCTTCTTTAAATCATTGAAAAACTTTTAATGGTTGAACCATCCCCTTGTTGGTTTTACTAAACCATTCTAACCTGACTTCTTTGAATCCATAAAGACATACTTCTTTTGTGTCAACCCTACTTACCCATCACATTCTCAAAACTTTTCTTGGATAAGAAATTATTTCTTCAAATAATTTTGGTAAACGTCTGTATCCTTTAAGTGATTTGTCGTGAAAATTCTCATTGGCTTCTTCAACTCAACTCAAAGCTCTGATTCTTCTACCTTATCCTGTGTCCAACTCAATTGGTCATACTCAAGTTTGATCAATTTCTTCAAAATCAAATCTCTTAAATCTCAAGAGCTACTGGAACACTTATTTACCCTGATAAATTTTCTTGAAATCAGAAGAACATATATCAACATCTTTTCCTACCATGACTAGAACCTTAGAACTCGTTTAAATTTTTCGGGAATTCCTTTGAAATTCTTATGGACAAAGTTTGGGAAAATATTCCGTGACCTAATATGACTTCGCACACTGTGTTATAGTCAATTGTCTGAATTATGGAAACTGCGAGTTTACTGCAGCCAGTTGCGCACTGGCGAGGCAAAAGACTCTACAGTTGAAGTGATTTCGGGTGTTCATAGATTTTCGGATATTATCGTGACTATGTCCTAAATGCACCATGTTGATCTTCTTTGTTGCTTAGCCATGAAATGGATAAAGTTGAAAGATTACTCGGTAACCTAAAATTATTCAAGTTATTGGGTCAAAAATTCACTGCAGTCAGGTGCACTCTGACGAGGCATGAATTTGAGACAAAGTGACTTCAAACATATTTGGTTCCCGAATATTACTCAGACTATATCATACCATGGTTGTCTTTTGCACCATCAAATCATTCTGACTTTTGCCTGATTAGAGAATTTATATTTCCAGCGGTTGTCTCCATTCCCAGAAATCTCTTGTCATAATCAGAAAGAAAAGATTTCCTATAAAATTCTACTTGATTCCCTAGAACTTATTAGGACCATATCAATCTCTATTGGCTCAATTCCTTTCAAGGCTCCATTTTTAGGGTGTGTTGCATATTTTGTGGGTAGTTATATATTTTGCAGCTATATAAAGTTGGTTGTTAGTTATATGTGGGGAAAACCTAGATAGTCACCTAGCAACCTTATTGCATTAATCTGATAAAGCACACTTAGGGGACCGATTTTATTCTAAGAGATTAGATAGCTAAAGGTACAAAGGGTAACATGACAAGGCACAAAAGCAAGTTAGTCTAGAGAGAATTATAAATTGTGGTTCATTTAGGAATGAATCATTAGTAGAGCATATTAGTACTTGGGCATTGGACTTGGTGGGTGAAATAAGGTGATGATTTTGATTTATTTTTATGATTTAGGAAAATAAGTTATGGCAGGATGGTAGGAGCCGTAGAGGATCAAGGGTAATGATGGTAAGAGCTAGTAATTATGACGTACAAGTAATTGATGGAGCGTACGTTGCAAGCAATATGGAATTGCATCGCTTAGTAGATATCGAATCAACTAGCAAGATGAATAAGTTTAGATCCTACCCGAAGATTTTAGGTACGGATGCAAAGAGTAAGTTTGTACAACCATTCCGGTGGCTGACAGTTCAGAAATAGAAGCAAAATTTTAATTATGGGATATAACTGTGTTTCTAAGGAGGGAAGACTGTTGATTCGAAGGAAGTGCATGAATTGATCAAATTAGACTATCTAGAGGTTGTCAGCATCGCTAAGAGACATAAAAGGAAGCTTTGGTCTGCATGTAGAGATTTTGATCATTCTCCTAGTAGTACCCTGCCTTTAATTTCGAGGACAAAATTTTCTAAGGAGGGAAGATTGTAAAACCCAATTTTTGTAAAGTAAATTAATATTAAATTATAATACTATTGCTATTATTATTAGTATTATTTATGAGTTTAAAATAAATTTCGAAAATTAAAAATGGATTTTTGAGTGCTGACCTGACTAGAGCCCAGACCAGATCCCCGAAATCCAGACCCAACCTGAACCCCCTCCCTTCTTTTAAATTCTGTTTTTCAAAAAAATAAAAAAATATACTTTTGGAACTGGTCCAAGTTGGACCATATCCCCTCCTTTCTTTTTTCCCCACGTACTTCTTTCCCACACTCTTCTCCCTACTTTCACTCACACACTCTCAGCATAACTCCCACGTCTCCTTATAACTCCCTCTCCTCACAAACCCATCTCCATCACTTCACCCCCTCTCTCATGACAAACCCATCTCCACTACTTCACCCCTCCAGAGAAAACCCTTACCGACCCCTGCCGAGCTCCCGACGCCCCGACCCCACTCCGGCGCCTAGCTCCAGCGCACCCGACCCCCTTCGCCGGCCTCCCGCGGCGCCCCACCGCAGCCCCAGACCCCGATCCGCCGACCGCGGCGTCTCCGCGCCCGACCCGAGCACCCCGACGCTTCGCCGGCCGATCTCCCTGAGCGCGTCCCGGCGCACCACTACCACCGACCCAGCGTGCCCCGCGGCTTCCCTGACCGTGCCCTTCCCGGCCCCAGCGCTGTTCTCCCCGGTTTTTCCGAGTTTGGGTGTGCCCTAGCCCCGTGGCCGCGTGCTGCTCCCCCGGTGCACCCCGAGACCGTGTCCATTGATCTGGACAGCCCCTGTCCAGCGCTCTTCGCTGGATTTCGAGTCCGTTCTGTGGATTTGCGCGTCCCGAGTCCGAGGCAACCCTTCGGATTCCGTCGTTTTGGGTAATCCCTGGTTAATCATAGTAGTTCGTCCCTCCCCGTGTCAATGATGAATTGGTCCACGAATTCTCCTTCGAGAAATTCGATTTTTGGGTTAACGTTATTTCCGAGATTTCCCGAGAAACCTTCGGAAAGGTTCTGTTGGTTGTTTTGCTTTTCCGAAACTTTTCGGAAAATGGATTTCTAGATATTTTAGGTTTTCGGATATTTCCGATATTATGCTGTGATGTTTTGGTTGGATGGGACTCCCGAATTCGTTTCGGGTCGTTCCGAAATAATATTGAGAATGGTGTGGTTTTTTTTATATATATATTATTTGGATTCCCTGGTTTGGAACTTGCAGGAAAATATTGGCATTCCCCAGTTTTTGGGTTGACCAAAAATAGAGGAAATACTGTCGGATTTTCCGTAAAATTTAATTATACTTTTAAAATGATTTTCAAATAGATTTTGGAAAAAAAATATTAATATTTTGGATTTTTGGGCGACGACTGTGTTGGTCAATGGGCCCTGGCTAAGTGCAAACGAAACCGGCATCGCCCGGACGTTGAGGCATTAGCCTATATGACGATTGGACCATATCTGAGACTCACTAAATATTTATTTTATATTTTATTATTTAATTTACTCATAATTAAATTTTTGGAAGATTTTAGAACTAACGACCGTTTCGTCTTATTTCAATTTATATAAATAAATTGTAATGGGTATAAGCCCAGCTGGTCTTTTGGTTCTGTGATCTGTAATTTTGGTAGCGTAGGATTTTCTATTGTTTTCTGGTTTTGCGAGTTATTTTAGCGTACACGTAAATCAAAATAGATAATTATTTTCATATAGAAAATTAAAAATTTTCTCACATTAAAAATGGCCTAATTTTAATATTTAACAAACGATCATATTTTTCTCATTAAATAAAAAATTTAGTTTTATATGTATAAATACGAAAATACAAAGTTTTAATCAATTAAATTGGAAACTACGAGTTTTTCCAAAATACAAGTTTAAATGATCTTTCCCTCGTTATTAATTACAACGCACCGATAATCGCGTTTTTGTTCGTGTTTAATAAATAAAGATTTAAAATTGATTAGGACACAATTAGAGATTTCAACTAGTATAGTTAGCTTGGTAACCCTGGATTCTGAGTCAATTTCTCGAATGTAGGAATTCGAGGACGATCCTAATTCCCATCTTGAAGTCTTCAACCTTTCCAGTCCAGTCCATTTTGAGGCAAGTACATTTTGTGTTAGTTTACAATTATTTAGTAACCGTTTTAATGCAAGTTTAAACCACGATGCAACACGGAACTCTCTCTGAGAGCACTGACTGTAACTACTGTGACTGTTTGGGGACTGGAGGAGTAGTGTAATGATTATGACCACATCTAAAATAATAACTTAGGCCAGTATTAGCTTACCCCTCTTACACACGGGGATAAGCCGAATCGTGTCAATAGGATACAACTGTACAACCCAAGCCGGTCATATTCATTGCCTATTCAAATCACACTGTTTTACTGCTAGAAAACTGTTTACTTCAAATTGTTTAAAAGTGCATAATTCTATTATTATTTTAATTGTCAAATTAGCATGAATTGTACTTTGCTCCCTCCTGACTGGAGATAACATTTTTAGGGAACTTTGAGGATGCTGAGCTGTTATACAATAGCTAATATGACCCGGTTCTGTACCCCGTGGTGCTGCCAGAGTCCCCATTGGAGGACGCAGGACCTAAGGCCGATGTGCCGAATGTTTAGCTAGATTTTCTTTTCCAGTTTTGTCATCTCTTTGAAAAAAATTCTGTTATTTGAATTCAGTTCTTTTAATTCTAGTTGTATTTATTTCAATGTTTAATAAAGTTTTGAATTCCCGAATATTTGAGTTGTGACAAATATAGATGTTGTTGTGGTTACCTGCTAATGGAACAGCTTACTGCCACCGTCTCAACAACGGTGCAGTTTGGGCATGATCCGGTTCGACCCAATTATTTGGGATCGGGTCGTAACACATGGTATTTAAAATTTTCGCATTGCCGCTAGCTTGGTAGCAAAAACCTTAAATTCCTACACCCGAGAAATACGTCCATAGTCCGACTATATGTCCTCACTCTGCCGGCTAGCATGACCCTAGAGGATTCTAAATCTCATAATCGAGGCGACCTAGCCCATACGACTTATCTCAGAAGGAAATCACATCACAAGAACAATTTTTATCCAATGATCAAGAACAAATAGAATCAAAGTTCAAGACAGTTTACGAAGGCAAATGCGGAAAGGAGATTCGAAAGATTGGAACTTGCTATATGCTCTGCTACTGCCTGAGTGGGCTCAACTGTCATGGCGAAAGCTCGCCCCTGCTGGCCTCCTATAACCTGCTGCACTCTGTCCTGGCCTGCCTGTCTGGCTGCACGGACCGCACAGTCCTTTACCTGGTGGTCTGGAGCTCCACAGAATAAACAGACTCCCAGCTTCATCCTACAAGCCTCCCGGGTGTGCCCCATCTTCTTGCAAAAGTCACACTGGATGTCCTGCCTTCGGCCCTGTCCCTGGTACTGCTGGACACGTGCCGATGCCTGCTAAAACTGTAACTGAGGTTGCTATTGCTGAAACTGCCTCTGCTGGAAATGTGGGCGCTTCGCTGGCCCTGCACTCGAACTAGCTCCAAGTGCGTCACTGCCCCTCTTCGGCTTGAGGCCGAAATCCTCCTCTGCAATCTGCACCTCCATCAGGATCTGCTCGAAGGTTGCGTCACGTCTCCCAGAGGTACGAGTGCGTACTGCATGTACAAGACCCCTCCGGAACTCTCGGGCCTTGCACCCCTCATCTTGGACCAAACTAGGTGCAAACCTGCTCAGGCGAAAGAACTCCGCTGCATACTCGTCTACCGACGTGTTCCCCTGCATCAGACTGGCAAACTGCCCCTCCAAAGCTGTAAAGGCTACATCTGGGTAGAACTTTTCCTTAAAGAGCTTCCTGAAGTCCTCCCAAGATATACCTCTTACTGACGCACGCGGATACGTGCGGTACCAAGTCTGCGCTATATCGAAGAACTGGCTCACTGCAGACGTCATCCACAGACCTCTCGGGACCTCTGCCAACTCCAAACTCCGCTGGACATCCTCTAGCCAGTCATCCGTGTATAGGATACCCTCGGCACCCTTCAACTCCCGCGGGTTCATCTTTCTGATGTGGAGGTGTGTACCGGGCCTCCCCTGACCCTGCTGCTGTGCTGGTGCTCCCTGAACTGTAGCCGGTGCACCCCTCTCCACTGCTGCCATAGCTAGCTGATGCGAGTTCTCCATGGTCTGTCGTAGCACCTCTGCCTGACGGTGCTGTGCCTCTGCCTGTGCTCTCTGTGTCTGCAGCATCTACTGCAGAAGGGCCATCATCCCCTGAGTATATGTCGATAACTGAGGGCGGCGGTAGAAGAATGTCAGGGATGACAATGGACGGTCTCGCTGATGGAGGTGGAAGACCTCCTTGAACCGTCGCTGCTGCTGCTCCCGCCGGAAGGGCAGGGACTGATGTGGCAGCTTCCTGAACTACAGCTCCCTCAGCTGGAGGTGGAAGACCTCCGGGAACTGCGCTGCTACTCCTGCCTGAAGGGCAGGGACTGTGGCTACTGCTCTCTCGACTGCTACTCCCGTAGCCGGAGGTGGAAGACCTCCCGGATCTGACTTCTCTGGAACTGTACTGGGCCCTGCTGCCTGAGAACGAGTCACCGTCATCCTGAAGACGAATTGAACCCAAGAGATCAATATGGCACATGATAACATGTTATCAAATGAGGACAATTGAATTCAAATGCAAGAAGAGTTGTCATGGTAATCAAAAGATCAGAGTTTTTCCTAAAATGTGATTGAGTAACTCCTATCATACCCTACATCCTACGTCCTAGTCGCATGCTCGTAATTAGCACTCTAAGTCGAGCACCATTATGAGATCGTACTAATTGTGACACAGACCTGCATGGGCCACCACAAAAATGTGTCACGACCCGCACCCTGAAGAGGGGCAGGAGCACGTGGTTACGTCCAGCCTACGCCGCAGTATCGGCGGTAGAACGCTGTATATAGGGTCTGTAAATACTACGACTAAAATAGATAAAGGTACCTGTACAGTATATACACTCCGAATGGAGGTGACAAAGCAATACAGTCTCAATCACATATATCAAACTAAGGTAGATAGCATGGAAAGGAAAATACGATAGATAAAACAGGAAATGTGTCTAAGATCCACAAGTCAGAGCTATACACAAACATCCATGGTCTCAGAAAATATATATAATAGATACTACAAACTGAAAATGTACTAGCTGGCTCGCAGGCCAGACAAACCTAACTAACTATACTACTCAAGGTGAGCAAAATCTAATGGCTCTACTAACAAGCCACAGTCTAAGTCTACTCCGTCAGACCCAATCCCATAGTAGGTCGGACAATCAGTCTCAGAGTCATCTGTAAAATTTGTCAACGGTATCCTGTCAGGAAAATGAGTAAGTACAAACACCAACAGTAGTTCCATATGAATTGACAAATTCTATAAGAGACAGTGTAATGAAATACAAGACAAAATCAACTGGAAATACATATCATGATGTGAGTACTGAAAGGACGACGATATGAATGTATATAGGGCGACTTGGGAACTATTCGGAAGCCGAGTTACAACCCCTAAACCAAACATGGACCGGGGCTGTAACCCATCTCCCGAACAGAACTTAGTCACCAAGATAATAAATATAAAATAGGCCTTGAATTATTAATGTGTTATGTAATCGGCTTGGGAAAAATATGCTCAGGCTTTCCATCCGACCGGCTATGAACTCTGTATACAATAGAACGATAAGGCCAGTCACCATGGAAAGCTATGAACCGTATAGGGTAAGGCTTTACCCGTCGTGAGGCGAGGGTATAGCTATGAACCATATGTACCATAGAACCATGTGGGAATTTGATCACACAACCACTAATAACTCCCCCATCCTCGAATAGTACAATGGATCTGGATATGACACGTTATGACACGGGATTCCATAAGAGGGTAGCAAGTCCCCTTTTGAAATCGGTAACTATACCAATACACTGAAATAAGACAGAATATGTACCAATATACCATGTAACTCTAGGAATAACATCCCATGTCATGATCCAACATGTACTAGTCCGTGAACTGTCGTGACTGGAAACCGAGTATAACACTATAGCTGAATCGGATATAGCAGATATCAAGACAATGAAAACTATCAGCGAATGTACTCGCCTGTGGTCCTGAGCTGATAAGGTGAAAAGACGCTCAGAGTGATCACAGACCTAAAATAAGATACTATGAGTCAAACAGGGTTTTATATACTGAAAAGGAAACTAATTTAAGTCATGAATGCAAGTCTAAGTCAAAACTAGGTCAATCTAGGTCAAACTGACTCATATTAGGTCATACTGGTTCATACTAGGTCATACCAGGTCACTGGGAGTCAATCCAAGTCAAACTAGGTCAAACGGGGTCAAAGGTTGACTTATAGTTGACTTTTGGTCAAAAAGTCAACTTTGGTCAACACTGAGTCAACCCTGGGTCAACCCTAGGTCAAACAAGTCAAATATTGACTAACAGTTGCCTTTCAGTCAACTGGTCAACTCTGGTTTGGTTTCGATCAATTCTAAGTCAAGTGTTAACTTGAAGTTGACTTTGGGTCAAAAAGTCAACTCTTGGTCAACGGAGGTCAAGACTAGTCTAAACTACCCTCATCTAGTCATTATATACCAAGACAAC
>JANAVB010000194.1:8843221-8949351 GCA_029216955.1 Iris pallida
AATAAATAAATAATTTCAAAAATATTCTAATATGAAAAATGACAAAAATATCCCTGTTTCTGGAAATTGGGGGTGACAGGTTGCTTCATGCAATGTAATCTCTAACTCCTCGTCAGTCCGAAAGACGACTGACAATTCCTCGTCCTCGTCCAAGAGCCAGCCGAGGAGAACCAAGACAACTGTCTCGTCCTCCGGAGTGTTCGAAGGCACTCGGGGGAGGAAGAAGATCTTGGAGGAAGCTGGGGGTAGTCAAGCCCTTGTTGATCCTCCTTCCGAAGACGAAGGTGTCCTCCAAAGCACAGCTGGGATGAATCTTCATCCTCGAGGCGAAGTCAGCCTCCCGGACGTAGCTGGGGGTCATCTAGCCCTGTGGATCTGCATCTCGAAGACGAAGAAGTCCTTCAAGACAGGACTGGGGGGTAATCAGGCCCTTACGGATACTTCTCCTGAAGACGAGGGTGTCCTCCAAAACATAGTTGGGGGTAGTATAGCCCCTGAGGATCCGAGTCTCGAAGACGAAGAAGTCCTTCAAGACAGAACTGGGGGTAATCAGGCCCTTGCAGATGCTCCTGAAGTCGAGAATGTTCTCTAGAACATAGCTGGGGGTGGCCAAGAAGAAGCTCCAGGAGAGGTAACTCCCATACAGGAGAGTGAAGCCGAGAGTGAAGCCTTAACCGATCCATCCACTTCCAGCCGTGTCATGACAGTATACATGGCTGAGGGTGATACCGAGCCTGATGCGCCGCCAGCAGACCTCGTCCAGTGCATGGATACCCTGGAGGGAGGACTCAAAACCCTCTCTGCCTCTATGCAAACACTGACTCAAGCAGTGTTTGAGATACGGTCAGCTTTGGCCAGGACACCTTCTACCGGTCCCGACCCAGGGGCCAATGGAGAGTCAAGTGTACCCTTTCAACGGGTATCCTTGGATACGGATCGCCGCGAAGCACCTCGGACGTCGGAGCCCTCAAATGCTCAACTCCAGGTGGTACCACCTTTCCCGACTCCCAGCTCCACGGAAGACGTGGTCGAGATGATCAGGGACTTGCGCGAGCGCTTTGAGTCCAAGAATAGACAAGAGGAGCGCCAGAAGATGGGCATCCCCCAACCTTATCCCCTCGAATGGAACAAAGTGGTTTATCCTCCTAAATATAAACCATAAATATTGACGCCGTACGACGGAAAGGACTCTCCGTGTCGCTATCTGACGTACTTTCAGTCCCAAACGGGACATCTTCCGAAGGAGGATGCGCTACTCACCAGCATATTTGTCGGGGCACTGAAAGGAGTGGCGTACGACTGGTACTACAGCCTCTCCGACAATTCCATATCTTCCTTCGATGACTTGACGCGCCTTTTCCTCGACCGTTTCTACGACGGCAGGAAGGACATGACAATGGCGTCCCTCATAGAGATACGTCAGAAGGAGAAGAAAACAGTTCGGGTATTCATCGAACGCTTTCGACAGGCCTGCTTTAGACTGCCCCCGGGCATGCTAGAACATGCACTCCTCTCCTCCTGCAGTATGAATATGCTGTCGCAGTCAAACTCTGGCTCAACTCTACTCCTCCTTCCGACTGGAGTTCCTTGATCATCGAAGCAGAAGCAGCAGAAAAGAAGGCGTCCAATGCTCGCCTTCTGGGAGTTAGTTTCCCTGCCTTTGAGGACAAGGGGAAACGACCTGCAGCCAACAACCCCAGATAAGAGACGAAGGGGAAACATGCGTTGACTGTCAATGCCTCAAAAGATGCATCAACGCCTACTCAGAAGCCTCCACTTGCACCAAGGCTAAAGGAGGTTTATTCTTTCAACGATGAAGACACCCTGCAACTCTTCGAGATACTGAAGCCGGGTGACAAGATCAAGTTGTCGGACCCGAAGCATCCCGACGAGGTTGGGAAAGTGGACAATCCGAGGTACTGTCACTACCATCGGTTTGTCGGACACAAAACTAAAGACCGCTTCGTCCTCAAAAGCTACATCCAGCGCATGATCAATGCGGATGTTATCTCCGTCGACTACGAGGAGAAGACGGTTTCGGCCAATGTGGTGTCACTCCAGTTCGGTACCTTGCCGCCAACTACAACATAAGATGGCGTCGTCCCTATCCCTAAGGCGACGATGGAGGTGGTCAACTTACCACCTACTCGTGACAACGTGAGTGGACTCATCCCACTCACCACATCTCGGGAAGAGATCTTATGGGTTCACCCCGATCTTGTCTCTGAGGTTACTCAACCGGAGGTACGCTCTGCCTCCAGAACCAAAGGCAGGAAGATCAAGTCTTGCCGCATGGTCTCTTTCTCTGCGAAAGAGGCACTTCCTGTACAGACGCGTTCACAAAAGAACGCCTAACCCGATGAAGCTGCCGTCGAGGTGGTGCCTCCTTGCACCGTCCCTGCTGCCCAAGAAGAGGGCCCATCTAAGCCCCCAACAGCCAATAAACAGAAGCATGTAGAGGCTCGTTTCGACAGGCCTCTGCGAAAGAAGAATACTTCGGGGCTAGCCAAGCCCCACAACTTCGACATACTGGCACAACTTTCCAGTACTCCTGCCCGCCTATCTCTGTTTGAGCTCCTTCGTCTTTCCAAAGACACTCGTGAAGCTCTCTGTGAAGCTCTGAAGGAGGCCGAATCCTTCATCAGTCAGGTCAAGCAGCCTGAAGATCTTCCGACTACATGTGTGCACTGTCATTGTGCGGATGAGGTTATCCCCAATATAACCTTCACCCAACAAGACATGCTGCTCAAGTACAACCGACACAACAGGCCGCTGTATTATACAGGGTATATCGGTTCTGTCAAGGTAAAGCAGATTCAGATCGATCTGGGGTCTTCCCTCAGCATCATTCCGAAGACGCTGCTCTCAACACTGGGGATCCCAATATACCGACTGGCGCCTTCTAATACAAAAGCAGTGGCTTCAACGCTAGCAAAAGTGAGCCGTTGGGCAAAATACGGCTAAAGTGCCATATCGGTAACCTCAGAACCGAGGTGACTTGCTATGTCGTGGACGCCGACGTCAACAACAACCTCCTGTTGGGTCGTCTATGGCTGCATGAGTACATGGTGGTGCCATCCACACTCCACCAATGTATGAAGTACGTGTCCACCAACGACGTCATCCGGACGGAGTTCGCGGACATTGACCCTTTCAAAGGGGTTGAAGCCTACTTCCCTGATTCTACCTTGTACAAGTCATCTGACGAGGAGGAAGCCAATGATGCTGACGATGAAGCAGAAACGGCAGCAGAGCCGGACATGGAGCCTGAGATGACTCCCGACGCTCCTTTGAAGATCCGACTCAAAGGCAAACCGTCTCAGAAGTTGCCTTCCATGAACATCAAGCTACACGGGAAAGCACCAACTGCTCCAGGTAGCACATCTATGGAAGCTCCATTGAAGATACGGCTCAAGGGAAAGCCGCCTCAAACATCGGCTCCCCTTGTGGCAAAACTACAGGGGAAGGCACCAATCACCGGAGGCACAGTGGAGGCACCTGTGAAGGTGCGTCTCAAGGGCAAGCCGCCGCAATCATCTGTCTCATCCAAGCTGCCGGAGAAGGCCCACATAGCCCTCTCAGACCCCAAGATCAAAGCTGTGATGGACTCTCCCGATCCCATTCCAGTACTCACAGATGAAAAGCTAGGGGAATATATCTCTGCTGATGTAGACGCACCCTCTCTGGATAATGTAATCCCGCGGGATAAAATCTCGTGTTTCATCAATAATAGAGTGTCTTTTAATTATTCTAGTCTTCTACATTAGAATTCCATGTATACATTAGATAACGCTCTACGGTCGTTGTAAACACAAATAACGACCGTCCATCATGTAAATCGAGTAGTCCCGTCCCAAGGGGTCCATTTTGTAGTCCCGTCGCGAAGTCGAGACAAAGAATCCATCATCTTCGGTAAAGTTGAGCGTCATCAAGACCTCCCGCCACTCGAGCCAGAACCAGATACCGGCAGAATACAAGTCTATCGGTACACGGACAAGGCAAAGTACCTCATCCAAAAGATGGGTTACGACTTACGAAGCAACAAAGGCCTGAACTATGGCAAGGGTCGACGTCTCCCTCTCCGGCTTCCAACACCTAAAGAAAAGCCGCAGGACTACTATCATCGAACTCGACGAGGGTGGGCTATGTCACGCTACCGTCAACTCCAGAGAGTTCGAAGGCGGAAGAAGTAGAACATTTTCACTCGTCCGAAGCATCAACTTGGGATTCCGATACCAGTATCGGCTCAGTCTTCAAAAGAGTGCTATCAGCCAACATGATGTCTGCACAATCTCAAGAAGATGAAGGCGAAGACCAAATGCCAGAATTCTTCGAAGAAGAACCCTGGGCTCAATGCCTAGGAGAACAATGGGAGTCTCGTTTTGAATTACGCGAACCCCCTACCGAAGACGAAGTCGAGCAGATCGACCTTGGGGACGGATCTTCTTCCAAACCCATCTTCGTGAGCAAAAGCCTAAAAGAAGAAGACCGAGAATCTTTAATCCAGCTGGCTAAAGAGTATATCGATGTCTTCGCCTGGAGCTACGAAGATATATCGGAACTTGATCTCCAGATCGCGATGCATAGGCTTAACATCTTACCTGATGCTAAGCCTATCAAAAAACAACAGCGACGCTTTCGTCCTGACATCATGAACGCTATCGATCAGGAAGTGGACAAACTCTTGACCAGCGGCTTCATCCGTGAAGAACAACACCCGGATTGGGTAGCCAACGTTGTCCCTGTCACCAAGAAGAATGGGAAGATACGAGTTTGTATCGACTTCAGGGATCTCAACACTGCTTATTCGAAGGACGAGTTCCCGCTTCCAATCACCGACGTAATGATCGACAACACATGTGGCTTCGAACGTATGTCTTTCATGGACGGGTATTCGGGCTACAACCAGATCAAGATGTTCCCCGATGACGGAAAACAAACGTCATTCAGGACTCCGAAGGAGATTTTCTGCTACATAGTGATGCCCTTCGACTTGAAGAACGCTGGTGCGACATACCAACGAGCTATGAACACCATCTTCCGTCAGCATCTTCGTAAAACAGTTGAGTGCTACGTCGATGACATCGCAGTCAAGAGCCGTCTCAAAGGAGATCACCTACAAGACCTCAAGACAGTCTTCGATCTCTTGCGAGCACATCAACTCAAGATGAACCCTACTAAATCCTTCCTAGAGGTTTCTAGCGTAAAGTTCTTGGGCTTCATTATCATGGCGAAAGGCATTCATGTCGATCCCGAGAAGACCAAAGCCATCCTTGACATGGACCCTCCCAAGAACCTCCGAGAACTTCGAGGCCTGCAGGGGCGTCTGGCATACATCCGGAGGTTTATAGCAAATCTTTGCGGAAAATGTCAACCCTTCACTCAGCTTATGAAGAAGGGAGTCTCTTACGTCTGGACAGAGGAATGCCAAAAAGCTTTCGACGATATAAAGGCTTACCTGACGAGCCCGCCAGTCCTGGTGGCACCCGTCACCAGCAAACCATTTCTCCTCTACGTCCGTGCCATGGATCATTCCCTCGATGCTCTGCTGGCTCAGAACAGTGATACAGGCTATGAGTAAGCTATCTACTACCTCAGTAGAACACTGATCGGGGCCGAACACCGGTACAACCCCGTTGAAGAGGAGTGCTTGGCGTTGGTATTTGCCATCCAGAAGACTCGCCATTATGTCTCGGGCCAGACAATTCATGTCATTTCCTGAGTCAATCCACTCAGAGTTCTCATGACGAAGCCAGGGTCATTGAACTCCCGGCTAGCTACATGGGCGATCCTGCTAACGCCATACAAAATGGTGTTCGTTCCACAAAAAGCCGTCAAGGGTCAGGCTATGGCCGACCTTTTAGCTGCACACCCCATCCCAGAGTCCTCAAGACTCTATGAAGACATCCCGGATGAGGTCCAAGAATCAAACATCACTGAAGAAAGCTCCATCTGGCGGATGTTTTCGATGGCGCTTCAAGAACAGGCCCCAAAGGCCAAATCATCACAGGAGTGGGGGTAGTCTTAGTCTCTCCTGATCAGCTGGTCATCCAGTGTGCCTACTCCCTTTCGAAGCCGTGCTCCAACAATGTTGTCGAGCACAATGTGCTCATCGTGGGACTCCAGCTGGCGCAACAACTGGGGGTGAATCATCTGGAAGCCTACGGCGACTCAAAACTCGTCGTAAACCAGATCAGAGGGCAATACGAAGTTCGCCATGAAGATCTGATTCCTTACCATAAAGTTGAGTTGAACATCATTTCAACCTTCACCAAGTTTTTCATCGAACATGTACCTCGTTTACAAAATCTGGAGGCTGACGCTCCGGCTGGCCTCGCAGCCTCATTGGCAGCACCCCTCGGGACTCAACACTACGTCACAGTAGTTGTTCGAGACTTGGTCTCTCCTAAAAACAACCTATGCTCACAAATGGCCCATGCCATGTCAACAAGTGCTGGTGTTAATGTCCGAGACTGGAGGTTCCCATTCATCGACTTCGCTGTCTACGGAATTCTTCCAGAAGACCAAAAAGAAGCCGTCTCAGTCAGGAGACGCTCCCTTCGATTCTACTACGATACAACTACTAAAATGTTGTACCGATGCTCCTACGATGGACTTCTCCTGTGATGTCTATCCAACAAAGAAGCAGCCGAAGCCCTTCGAGAAGCTCACGATGGAACCTGCGGAGCCCATCAACCTGGCCCTAAGTTGCAGGATCGACTGCGATGCATGGGCTACTACTGGCCAACCATGGCCGCTGACGCTGTCGACTATGCTAAAAAGTGCCATGCGTACCAGCTTCACACAGACTTCATCCATACACCGTCAGAACCACTAATCCTATAGTCGCCTCTTGGCCCTTTGAAGCTTGGGGCATGGACATTGTAGGACCGATCACCCCTCCTTCATCGAGGGGACACCGCTTCATCCTAGCCATCACCGACTACTTCTCCAAATGGGCAGAAGCAGTTCCACTAGCGGAAGTGAAGAGCTCTAGGGTGATCAGCTTCATCAAGCACCATGTCATCTACCATTTCGAGGTACCCCAGAGGATTATCCACGATAACGGTCCTCAGTTCATCAGTCATGTTTTCAGCAGATTCTGTGACAAGAATCGCATTCAAAACGTGGCCTCAACCGCCTATAATCCGACAACAAACGGATTGGCCAAGGCGTTCAACAAAACTATCGTCAGGCTACTCAAAAGTGTCGTGTCATCCAATAAATGCGACTGGGACGAAAAGCTTAGTGAATACCTTTGGGCCTACCGCACAACGGTACGGACCCCGACAGGCAACACACAATTCTCCCTAGTCTATGGGAGCGAAGCGGTACTACCTCTCGAGATCCAGATACCCTCACTCCGTGTAGCAATCACAAACTAACTCACAGAAGAGGACAATCAACATCGCCGTCTGTGAGAACTGGAGGCACTTGACGAAAAGCATCTCCTAGCTCAACAATGCATCGAACTCTACCAAGCCCGTATATCACAGGCTTTCAACAAGAAGGTCAAACAGAGGATTTTCCAAGTAGGCGACCTGGTTCTGCCAGTCAGGAGGCCGATGGTGTTGACTCACAAGACACCAGAAAAGTTCAAGCCTAAGTGGGAAGGACCTTTCATCATAGAGACGGTATACTCAAACGGTACTTACCGCCTCGCTAAACCCAATGGGGACTTGTTTATGATGCCCATCAACGACAAGTTCCTAAAGAAGTACTACTCTTGACATCTTTCAGACATGTACTTCCACAAAGAGATCTGTGGACCCAATCATCAAGGCTCACATACAATTCCCTTCCACAAAATTGTACGCTTCCGGAACCCAGCTGTTCCGTGGCATCATCCAGTAGAAGGACAACCACGTCCATATTACCTTTGAGTTGTTCCCCTACGCCATACAAAGCGGAATCTTATACTCCGTAAGACTACGCTACCCATCATGTTTACCACGTCCATATTACCTTTGAGTAAACATCCCGTACAGACAACCCATGCGTTGCCGTACATTGATCACAGAACTTCTACGTCCATATTACCTCTAAGTAGTTCCGCTTGTCCCCCAGAATTATTCCTACCACGTCCATAACACCTCTGAGTAGGAAGATTCCATCATTCGAATCCCATATTTGCCACGTCCATATCACCTCTGAGCAAACATGTTGGTTCTTTCAAACTTATTATCTGTACCTAAAAACTAAGGTGCACAAAAGATAATAGGTCCACACAAATCATCAAGTTCATGACAACAAAAATGAACACACCACAAAAACTTTGTATTCTTTATTTTCAAAAAAAAAGTAAAGAGTTATACTCCCCAGCAAGAGTTGCAAATACACAAAAAGAAGAGACTACAATCCGTAAACCTCCCCGGGGTTGGCCGAAAGCTCTTCAATCCGACGCCTCAAGTCTGTCGCCCGAGTCTCCACAGTCGCCAGGACCCGGCGTTCAGCTTCCTGACGCATCGCTTCTATGGCCTCAGAAGAAGTGTCATCCTCATGCTTCTCATCCAACTGTTGTCGCTGCTGAGCCAAGGTAAGAGCCCGGTGGATGAAAGCTGCTTCCTCCTTCTTAAATGCTATATGTTCAGCCTGGACACGCTTAGCATCTAATAGGAGTCGGGCCCGCTGGTCCTCCAGGCGGCGAATCTAGGCATCAACCTCCGCGATACTAGCGTCCAACGCAGCTTGCAACTCCACCTTCTCCTGCGTGGACTGAGACAACCGCCCCACTGCAGCTTCAGTCTCAGCCAGTTTGTATTCCTAGACACGCACGGTGGCCTGATAAGAGGACTCAGTCTCAGCGATCAACTTCTCCTTTTCCGCATCTATCAGGACGAAGAGATCATTTCGCTGGATACACAGAAACTTGAAAAGTCGCTGGTCCAGCTCGGCCACCGAGTCCTCCAGAATATCGGCCATATGATCATGGCCCTGTGGGAACGTATCAAATTGATATGAGGCAGTACCAGAGTTTTTGCCGTTGTAAAGCTCCCATTGGAATCCATCACTACCGATACGCCCCTCTGCAGAATCTTGTACACCGCCTCGATGAAGAACTTCACATATTCATCTACATCCGCCAGCACCTGCGGCATCATAGCAGGAGTCAGAGGAGCTACTCTAGATGGCAGACCAGAAGAAGGCCCGTCGGCCTCAACCTGTGAGGCTGGAACCTCGGCATCGATAGGCTCTTCCTCAACACGGGCTTGACTACTAGCCCAAGGAGCCAAAAGAACAGAAGGAGCCGGGAGAGGCGTCGATATCGTACCCCATGTAAAAGGAGCAACAGAGGGTTCCGCCAATCCCTTACCCTTCTCAAGCTAGGAAGAACCACCGACGTCATCGGCTACCTCATCCGTCCCCAACGCACTATCAACAGGCAGTACGGGACATTCCCCCCCGGCAGAACAGTGAAATCAACACTTGTCTCCTGACTTGCCCCCCTTGAAGTCAGAATTGGCGAACGACTCTCACTTTCACCATCAAATCCCTCCGCGGGGATAGGATCTGTCATTTCCTCCCGGTCGGGAGCACCTCAGCCTCCGCTGCTGAGTTTGGGGTAGGGCTCGGCAACGCTGCAGCCGACCTCCCCTCATCATGACAGGGAGGGGAATCAACCCTCTCCTCTGTTACAATCACGTCTGTTGCCCCCGCAACAGGCTCATACATTTCTGGAGGAACGTCTTTTGAAGACAACGAACTCCACCCCACTTCATCATCGGGAAGCCCCATGTTTGCTGGACCCTCGGTGTCCAAGGTCCCTGCGATGGCCTTCATCATCTCAGAAGCTGTTGCATCCTCAGCTTTCCTTCTAACATAATCTGGGGATGCCGGAATCTCCACAACAACGACATCATCTCGATTCTCCTCCATAGGAGACATCATAATCGGCGGAATGCGCTCTTCAGATGAGCCCGCCACCTCCTTTGGCCTGCTGCCACCAGACTTTGGAGTACGGGGTCTACTTTTTAGCGGCTCCTACAAAAAGAAAGCATAGGTCACATGAAATGCTGAACCTAAACCAGACTATGTGGGACATCCTTACCTCCGCAGGTGCTGAATTCGATGACACTGTCAGTGACGATGCCTTCTTCTGCCTCTTTGACGCAGAAGAACCAGCCTCTGTATCCGCACATATTTTCGGTTGATCGATCGAGGATACGGCAGGGGCACCTCGATAACCCACCTCTGGCGGACGGTACGATCGAGCCTTTGCCAATATGTTCCCGGTCACCGCTAACTGGGTGCCTGCAATAAGACTGGTCTCCCTATCATATCTGGGAGGCACGACATCCATAACACAGTAAAATTTGGCGACCGAGAAAAGAATCGGCGGCCGCGGATTCTGGACGGGCAGCGTAAAGCGAGCTCCGGTACATCCGGCATTGTAGTAATGCCAAGCTCGTGCACCATCCAGCAAGCTTCCAGCATACCCCAGGTTGATACTGGGATTATCCAACATCAACTGAGCATAGCCGAATTGCCGTGCAAAATAGCTCGGTAAATACGGTTCCAGGTAACACTCGTTCCTGTTCCGGTACACCAGATGGGACGGCCGGATACTTTATAACCAGCAGAATCCCCATGGAGGCAGAGTGGTGGCATCTTCACCCGAATCTATTAAGTCATCATTAGCCTCAAAACCCGAGAAGACAGGACCAACTTTGGTGATCTCCCACCCCTGAAGGTGGGATAAAACTTTCCTGCAAACATGAATGCCAGTATACAACCAGCTCCTCTGGTGGAAACGGCTGAGGAATGCATCCCCGGCCCTATGATCCTCTTCCGAACCTGGACTCATTACATTGGGATGGTGTAAAATTAACCACCCCATCAAATAGTGAAATGGCAGTTCTGCGCGGGGGAAGTTGTCATTTCTACCTCGATCATGAACCACGTTCCCCGCAAATTCTCATAAACCTCACAGCAGGTTACACACCATCGCGGAGAGCAGAGCCAGGCACCGGCCAAAAACAAACTTCACAGCTGGCAGGATTAGGTTCTGGGTCACCCTCTCTACAGAGCCTGACCCGCCCGAGAAGACGTAATCCTGAAGCCAAATCATCAGATACGCAGCTAACACTGCTTTCGACTCACCCAACCTGCTCATTTCGGAAAGCATCTCACTACGGGATAGCACTGGCGAAGTGGTAAACTGAGAGGGATCCTTCTTGTCTTGCTTAAAGACGTAATCTCTCCAAGCGGTCACATGAGGCTGCGACCCGCTCTTATCCCTCTTCTACATATAATAATGATGACTCGCCACTTCCTTGAAGACGGCCATCATCTCCTCGGCTTTGTCCTCCAGGATTTGGAACTCCTCGTTGGTCGGGAAGTATTCCTCATAAGGTTCTGATCCCCAAGGGAGCTTTGACACCTCATACATTTCATGAAGTACGAGTCCCAGCTCCTCCACCAGAGTGAAGAAAGTCCCGGTCTGGGTGTTAAACATCTTGAGAAGTGCGAGGAACATATGCTTGTTAATGTCAATGCCTGCCTGAGTAGCACGGATTGTGGCAATCAGCCTAATCTCTCGGAGTTCAGTTTGAAACCGCGACAGGATCCAGAGTGTCAGTTTATCCCATTTGGAAACATAATGACACCAACCCTCTACCCGAAATTCACCTTTCGGGTATGGTCGCTCCATCAACAGCATGCGATTTGTAAAAGTCGAGGCACCAAAGGCAAATGTATTGATGGGAACATCACTGTAAATGCTCCCAGGACGTAGAGTCCGCCAGGTGAAAGAAGGCCCAGACCGCACGGCGGCCAAAGTATCCCTTTGATCGGAGGTAGAGTCGATCTTGATGATACCTGCCACCGCTCTCCCCTGAGATGGGGTTAGTTCCCAAGACATCCTCCTCTTGGAAGCAAGACGACAGAAAGCCGTCAAGGGCCATTGACGTTCAAGTTGCTTAACAGTCATACGCACTCCTCTTGTTGTAAAAAACCAATCTTCCTTGACCTTCAACACCTTCGCTTCAATAGAAGTAAGGTAGTCCCCAAATAGGAATTCGGGCTTCAGGAAGGTCACTTTATCAGAAGTGGCAAATTTTAAAATGCTATGCTCCATCATCCATTTGAGGAACCCATGCGGTTGTTTCCGGATTTGAGTCATTCTTTCGGGAGGCTGATCCAGCATAATAGCAGCTTGAGCAGGGTTTATCACCTCCTTATCGTAATCTACTCCCATCTGGCAGAGAGCAGCATCCAGAAGCACTTCATTCAAGAGTGGGACAGTCATCGATACTGATGGTCAACAAAGAAGGCAAAGATTCAGGGATGTTAGAAACAACAAAAGAATTCGGGCCTCGTTCTCATCAAAAGCACATAAGGCTCAGGCGTATTTAAAAAAAGAAGCTTCGGTGCATCGTCTAGGTCTAAACCCATGCGAGTCAGCAGAGAAGCTTCGGCACATCATCAGGGTCTAAACCCATGTGTGTCAGTAGTGAAGCTTCAGCGCATCATCAGGGTCTAAACCCATGCGTGTCAGCTCTGGAGCTTTGGCGCATCTTCAGGGCTTAAACCCATGCGCGTCAACAGTGGAGCTTCGGTGCATCTTCAGGGCTTAAACCCATACGCGTTAGCAATGGAGCTTCGGCGCATCTTCAGGGCTTAAACCCATGCGCTTCAGCAGTGGAGCTTTGGCGCATCTCCAGGGCTTAAACCTATGCGTGTCAGCGAAAAAAAAACCTCAGCACATCATCAGGACTCAAGGTCCATGTGCGTCGGCGTATGTATGGAACAGGAAGAAGATGATGAAACTTACCAACCACCTCTGGCCGAACGTCGACAGGCAGACGGGGAACATCAGCCGCGGCAGCCTCTACAGGCTCTTTTTCCTTGCCTCTTTCCTTGCCAGAACCGCCGCGAGGAGTCTTGGGAGCCATTCCTTGAAGGAAGAAAGTTAGGGTTTTTCAAAGAAGAACTCTAAAAGACAAAAGCAAAGAGAGGAAGAACTCTCTCTCTCTCTTTACTTCACACCTATTTATAGGCTCAGTCGCACGCGTGAACCGATAAAGTGTGACCTCAGCCGCCGCCTCGGGTTCTGCGAGGAGATAACTGCAAATAAATCCAAAAAGATCATCATTAATCTTCTTGGTTATCGAGGCATTATCATTTACATTAACTGAGAGGAGCATGCGCCCTATCACTGATGCGTGGAGTATCCATACGCCCGAACAGTCATGCGCCCCAACCACCATGCTTATTATTCAAAGTATTCCAAAACTTGACAAAAAGTTTTGAAAACTTTGAAGGGGGTCTTGTAGAAGTATGGAATTTCAGGACCAAAAATCCTATGCGCCAAATACTGCATGTGCCAGGGAGCTCAGATGAAGTACTTGGCTCAGCAAAACAAAAGTATAGACATTGAAAGAGGATTTTTATTTGCATATAAAAGTCTATTACATGTCTAGAAAAGGCTGTACAAAGGAGAACTTCTACAAAAAGAAAAGACCCTAAGTCTACAGCCAGGCGCAGCAGTCATCATGCGCTCTTGAACAGGCACATCTCACCATGCAGTCTCAGTCAGGCGCATCCCACCATGCGCTCTCAGTCAGGCGCATCCCACCATGCGCTCTCTGCCAGGCGCATCCCTTCAGCAGCTCAGTTATGTGCATCCTCAGTTATGTGCATCCCTTCAGCAGCTCAGTTATGTGTCGCCCTTCCAGCCACATGCATCATGAAGTGTTAGCATATGTGCCATCTAATGCTTCGACTAATGAAGCATTTATTGAGCAGAACGAGGGTGGCAATCAACCCTCTAGCTGTAGGAAGAGCTCCCCAAACCGATGAAGAAAAGAGCACCGTAAATCGACCTGTGGCCAGGGGAGGCTTCGAAAGAGCCTCCAAAGACCAAGGAAGACCGCAATCGAAACCGCGACTAAAGGAGCAGCTTTCAACACAACCAAAGTGGGCAACACCCACTCTGACAGAAGAAAGAGCCTCCAAAGCCGCAGCACCGCTATTCTGATCTGCGGCTCTTCCAGCATAACGGAGACGAGGCTCGAACATCCCGATCTTTGGATGCAACAGACACCTTTTGTCTGCCTCAGAAGCCCTCGACTCTGACTTTTGGATGTAACAGTCACCTTCAAGTGCATCAATGAAGACAATGCGTCACATCTTCACCCTCGGGAGCATCTCATCAATAGAATGCACCCGAGTAAACAAGTTCACTTCGGAAGGACGTGAGAACGAGAAGCAAACTCTCTCCATGCCACTATTTATAGGCCGGGCAAGTCAAACCCATGCGCCAAGTGGCTGGCTCTCCGAATCTCGTACAATAAATTTGTATTAAATGGATGAACCTGACGCTTCGAATTCAGCCAAGTCAAAAACGGCTATTTAAAGCACTCGAAGAACGGAACAGTCGTACCAAAAGACGTGTCATGCGGAGTGGATGCGCCGGTCAGACCGCACAACACATAGACGCGCCCCTCATCACCAAGCGCTTCATAAGCATGCGCCTCCATGCGGCCCCATGCGCCTAGTGGAACGCCGATCGATGTGCCCACTCAACAGTCCATCATCTGTCCAAAACATTAAATGCTGAAGTTTGACAGAGTTGGCAACACGTCTCCCGAGGCATGAACAGTTGGTAGCTTTTTCAGAAGACGAAGCGTCACCTACGTCAGCATCATCATTACTTTCCTCTGGCGGTTACAGCCACGTGGCCGCCCAACCATCTTGCATGCGCCTCGACAGCCATGCACCCAAATCTCTGCATGCACCTCAGACTTTTCTCTGATCCCTAAAGACAGAAGTAAAGTCACTACTGAAGCTCTACATGCGCCTCAAAAGCCATGCGCCTCAGACTTTTCTCTGATCCCTAAAGACAGAAGTAAAGTCACTACTGAAGCTCTGCATGCACCTCAAAAGCCATGCGCCTCAGACTTTTCTCTGATCCCTAAAGACAGAAGTAAAGTCACTACGGAAGTCTAGTATGCGCCTAAAAAGCCACGCGTCCCGAATGGTTCGTGACTCCTAAAGGTTACGAGCCAAAGTCTCCTTATGTGCCCAATCCCAGGTGTATCCTTCCAGATCATTCCCTACCAAATCTGAGATCTCCGAGCCATGGGCCTACGACACGTGTCCTTTGACTCGATTCACCCAATATCTCAGCAACAGAAAGATCTTCTCCTCTGCTACGTGCCAGCCCACAACAGTAGCAGAAAGAATTCAACTCCTCAATCAGGGCGCATCGTCCATGTGCCTCCATTAGCAGTCACCACGTGGCGTCCTCGCGTCCAGGCACATCCTACATATGCGCGTATGAGCAGCCAACCTGCAGACTATAAATAGAGGGATCATTTCTTTCTTCCACACACGAACATACATAGACAGACAGAGACATCGCACAACCACCGAGGCAGATACAGACACTCAATATCTTCTTCCTCTCTGTAAGCTCCAGCATCCAGAACAACTCAGACCTTCAGAGAACCGATAACCGTCGTCAGATCGTCAACGGAGTCAACGTATTACTACTCGCTCCATCGGCACAAGGGACCCAGATAAACAAAAGTGTACTCCTTGGACTACGTCTAAGTCCTACATTGTAATACTGTTCTGTTTGTATTGAAATTACATCAAAAGATTTTAATAGCAAACATGGATGTATCCCTATGTGATACAGCCTATGTATATGGCATGAATGCCAGTGAATGAGTGTTATTGGCTTGTATAGCCTAGTTTTGATGTGTGCTTGCTAGAATAGGCTGGTTAGGCTTAGTGAGACTTGTTTGGGTTAGGCTTGACCTAGTTGACCTAGTTTGACTAGAATAAGTTGACTAGAGTTGACCAAAGGTTGACTTTAGCCTAGAATGACCCCAAACATCATGTTGATGCATTATAGCAGTCTGTTATATTATTTTGGACATGTAGTGACTTGTACTGTTCTATAGGAGACAGACACCACTCCTCGGACAGTAGATTCTCTTCAGATATTCAGGATACCAGGCGAGTACATTCTCCGATCATTTCATATCTTGTTTAGGATTATATTTTCTGCTTTAGATTACTTTACTTGAAGCTGACACGTTGGTAACACGAATTACACTACAACAAAAACACCTTTTAATGATGGCTAAAAAGCGTCATTAATTACAAACCATGACGCTTTTTTTCAATCCAAGCGTTATGAAAACGGGTGCTATAAATGTTTTTAAAAGCGTTATAAATAATTCCTCCAAAACCGTCATTAATAGGTTGAATTTCTGCTAAGGTTTATTTTCAAAGTGTTATGGATAGTTATGTAAAAACTGTTATGAATAGATGATCTGTATATGATCATTGTATCACATTTATAACGCTGTATAACACATGTTATACATTACATTCCAAACACTGCTCAATTCAATTCGAAAACAACCACTTTGAACCATATTCGCAACAAAACATTGAAATGTAATATAAAGTACCATTCTCCATTTCATTGTCTCAAAATAGGGTACATCAACATATCACAGATATAGAGTACTTTAGCTAGCTATATTTTATTGTCTCAAAATAGAGTACTTTAGCTACCATTCTATATTTCTCCATTTCATTATATACATCTTCTCAAAATATATAGAGTATCCAATATAGAGTACACTTTAGCTACATCAAAACTATCCACATCAAAACATCTCCACTAACCCAGATAAAGCATTTAGGAAAATCCACATGAACACTAAGCCACTGAAGTTCTTCTCCTTCCCTCTACAACATGGGCCAAGTGCCAAAGACAATCAGCAACTGCAGACATATAAAAGAAAGGAGACCAATGGGTTGCAATTAAATAATGTTACAATGAAACATGCATCTTTACTCAACAAACCTCTTTCTCCCTAAGAGAAACCACTACATAGCAAACCATGGCATTATCATGGTTCAGTAGCTCAAGAATGTAGGAGACAAGATTTACTACATACTTTACATTTACGATTTCTAAATTAACAGTTTGGACCTTTAAAATTTTGACATATTATTCTAGGCTTATGTGACACGCTTGTAGAAGTATGGAAAGATTTACTACAACTAGCCATAAGCTTGAATGTTGCACTACTGCTTCTTATCCCACTAACAGTTAAGGATTTGAGTACTGACATATTTCAATCGAAAGAAATAACCAAAGAAAGTATGGAAAAAGAAAAGGATATTAGCAACAAACAGAACCTGCTTTCTTTTTCTTGTGTGTGTGTGTGTGTTAGGGGAGGGGTGACTTTATTCTCTCTCTCTCTCTCTCTCTCTATATATATATATATATATATATATATATATATATATATATATATATATATATATGGAATATATATATTTGAGAGAGAATAGGCAATAATAATAAATGACCAATTTATATTTAGTCCCTTCTACATAGAAATTGAAGAATAGGTAATAACGAGTCTTTGAGAAACTAAATCCCAAAATACGGAAAGGAAAAGGGAAGAGAGCAAATATTATAGCAATGCCATAATAAATTAAATAGAATATAAACTATGGACAAAAACTTACATTTATGTATAACTTAAAAAGTAACAAAATGACTTAATCTATAGGTTGCCCAATAATTACAAAAGTTGGAAACTACTATAATGCACTTATTCAAACTACAACTAAGGCAAGAGGAAACTAGAATTATTTTCACGAAGGGGACTTTGTACCAAACATATACTCGTACATATTCCAAGTACATTTGGTAG
Source organism: Iris pallida (assembly GCA_029216955.1). NCBI lineage: Eukaryota > Viridiplantae > Streptophyta > Magnoliopsida > Asparagales > Iridaceae > Iris > Iris pallida. Next base: position 8,860,912 of record JANAVB010000194.1, read on the forward strand.
GAGACTGTAAATCTTCAATGCATACTAACATACCTTTTGTACAAGAAGCCAAGAGAAGTGATCAAAATTTGGCAGAAATAGGGCTGGTGACGGCGAGATTAGAATATCTGCATAGGCTTCCTCTTGATGTACATTGATGAGACCATAGCTCTTTAGAACCTGTGAATAGATTATAATAAATATCAAATAAATGCTCTTTATGATTAGAGTCCTAATGCCTAAGTTGCTTATCATTAACTAATCCCTGGCATAATTGTTACCGTTTCCTTCTTAACATATTACACAGTTGCACAATTTGGACCGCTTCCTTCTCATATTAGAGGAATTGTTGTCAATTTTTTTATGGAGCTTTCTTATGCTCTATAGGCTTGGATGATAATAATGGTGTGCCCTATGCTGCAATTAAAACAGATTTTTCTTAGCAGCAAAAGATCTGTTTTATTCCAGAATTCAAGCTGTGATATCAGTGGTATGGTTATCAGAAGCAGGACTGAGTCTCATAGATTTTATCTACACATAGGAATATATAAAAGGCTTCTCATGCATCATGAAGAACCATATATATCATTAAAGGAAACCTTAGTCTACAGGAAAACACAATCAATCTCAAAAGTTTAGATGGAAAATAATTCATTATGAACAGTGCTCAACAATTTTCTATAGTTATAGGATGCACCAACATACCCGATGAGTTACCCAATAGTTACGTTCCCTTATTTCAATAAGAAAGGAAATGTGGGTGGAGCCTTCCTCTCGAGGATGCTTTTCTGACTACGCCTTGCTCTAGCTTCGTTATTTCCTAGAGTAACTGTTTCCACTCCCCCGACCTACATACATGTCAGTTTGAAATTATCACAGCACCACCTGGCTTTAAGTTCTAAGAAGTTTCCAAAATAAAATCAATAAAAGCAGGAAATCAAGAAGCATATAAGATAGAGATCATTCATATGGACGTCAAAACTTAACTAGAGTGATTACTGTTGTTTGTTACAAGACTCAGAACTTTACGGTAATCTCTTAAGGGCAGCTTCAAGAGCAGATTTTAGGACAGGAGAATATGGCGTAAAATAAATATCCATGGCCTTCAATTCATTCACTTGTCTTTGGAAAATATGGAGGAGCTTCAACCATAGACCTAGGCTGGGGGGAACTTAGGTCATGGTATCCAAAATATCTTTGTGCAAGGGAGCTCATCTTTCTAACGGAAGAATTCAAATGTCAAAGTCAAGCTACTAGCATAATCTGAGATGAGCTTGACTTTATCTGTATCACGTCTAGCTTACTAGTTTATAATGTTATAATTGTGTTTATCCTTTAAGAAAGACTAAAGGTAGTTAAAAACACAGAAGTACCAATGTAAGAAGATTACAAAGTTAAGCATATAATTTACATGAAAGGTAAAATGACTATCCTAGGAACCAGTTAGCAATATACTTGGAAAAAGTACCATAACTTGTAAATATTAAACCTTATGAGATATTTATATTTATCTAAGGGGTTTACCAAATCTGAAAGTGTGGGGTTCTTTATTATGTTTCCCAGTCGTTCTCCATGGGCTGTACCAATAGGCATTACTCCCCTCTCTGCAATTGAACGACAAGCAAGAGCTTCTGCTTCTGTGCCAATCTCATCCACTATAACCACTTGAGGCATATGATTCTCTATAGCTTCAATCGTGACTCTATGCTGTATGGAGGGTTTTGGAACTTACATTCTTCTTGTACCTCCTATTGCTCCATGAGGAATATCCTCATCCCCTCCAATCTCGTTGCTGGTGTCTATAATTACCTATCCTAATCATCAGTGAACTAATAAAGAACATAAGGTATAACACCGTGTGCTTCCAAAACAGAAACTACAAAATTACAACCTCATAGGCTTACCACACGCTTGTGAAGTTCATCGGCCAAGACACGTGCAATCTCATGCATGACTGTAGTCTTACCCATACCAGGCCTGGTAAAAGGCAAAGAATAACATGATGGAAATCATGGTATGTAAATTCCGAAAAAAATCATCTAACATGATATATGATAATTCAATACGTAGAATAAACTGTCTTGAGCAGCTAGCTTAGTTACAATGTATATTCACTTCTGTCCATTGTGATAATTATAAAGAAAATATCTTACACTTGGTTAAATGTACAAACATAATAGTACTTCTTTGCATTTTGTTGCTTGATTAGTGAAGAGGGTTGAAGTTCCACATCATAAAATGGTTGCCCTACAACCCGAAGAATCAAAATCATACAAAAGTGCATAACATCCAATATGTATACATTCTCTGGATAGAAGAAATCTGATTTTTACTTGATGGGAGTGTATGCTTGTGCATGCGTGTGCGAGTGTGGGGTAAGAAGTGATGACAAATGATTGATATATGTGAAATGTGAAGTAAGAAACAAACCCAATGGTGTTGTCGTGTTAAGAATACCAAGGTCATCTGCTGGTGCAACTGTTTGTTCTTTATCGTGTGCAGGCATGGAGAAAGATGCACCACCAGAAATTGATACCTTCCTTTATTGGAGAAAGAATTTCTTTCCTATTTATGGAAGAAGCAGATTGTTCTTGATGTTCAACAAAGTCAGGCAGCAAATGTCCTGTCTCACTATACACAGCAAATGCTCCAGCATGTCAATGAAATAACTCACAGAAAGTGACAAAAATATGTACCAAAACATCCCGAACACCATGACCTGACCTATTACATCAATATATGCAGAGTTAACTGCTCGTTGAGCTTCTTCCACAGTAGTATCAAAACCAAATGTCTTATCCATCAGGAGTATATCATTGTCAATAGTTTTCGGCACACCTACAATTGAGACTTTTATTCCAAGAAAAAAAATAAACTTCAAGAAAGGATCGAATAATTGAGACCGTGTCCTACACATGGTGTCGTGTTCAGATGATCGTGTGTTGTACTCGTGCACTTCTCTACTACCTAAAGGCTAAAAGTCGCCCTTGTCATGGTTTTTTTTCCTAAGAAGAACACACCATAGAAAAAATCGTTTGCAAAATAGCAATAAAACAACTGCAATCGAAAGTCAAGATGCAAACTTTAACCAAGAATAGAGATTCCGAGGAGCAACGAAGCGACGAAACCGCACCTGAACCGGACGTCGAGAGGGTCCTGGTCCGGGAACATCTTCGGCAACTCGTTGTAGACCCGGTTGGCCCCGCCATCAGCATAGAGGCGCAGCTTTGCTGCTCTAAACACGGAATCGAGAAAGAAACCTCCAAAACATAGAGAAAGGAAGAACTTTACAAACCCTAAAAAAAGAAAACCAAGAGAGAGAAATGAACCGTGCTTCCAGAGGAGGGAAAAGAAGCGGGGGACGCGCTGGTTGAGGATGACGAGGGCGTACGTCAGCGCGGGGCCGTCGCTCGTCGGAGCAGCGGAAGGGGACGGTTGCGGAAGGAGGAAGGGGAGAGGAGAGAGTGGCGTGGTAGAGGAATTTTCTTTAAATTAGGGTTTGCTCGTGAAGGAGAGAGAAGAGGGTGGCAGAGAGGTGGCAGACGGCAGAGGCAAGCCAGGAGAGCGGTAGGGCTTTTTCGAAGGCCTTGGGGGAGTAGCTGTGGAGCTTCTTGGTTTAGGCTTTTTTTTAAGTGCGGAAGAAGTGCGGGGGAGTAGAGGTTTTGACTTAAATTTTGGTACTTTTTTTATACCGCTCGTATGACTGAAAGATTATCAATAATATTTATATTGGATACTGTCATAGAATGGAGTCTTGCTGAACTTTGATGACGCTTCTTTATCAGCCATCGTGAAAACTACTTATCAAGCGTCATTAATAGATTTTTTTTGTTGTAGTGTTAGTACTATATGGATCTTGTCGTGCGATGTTATCCCCTTAGCAGATACATTCGGTATCTCATGTTCGTGTACTTTATCATGAGCATCGTGTACTCCTTATATTCGTGACATTCGTGTATAAATTGTGTGAAATCGTGTATACTCATGTGTTCACATGATCATCGTGTACAACTATACTTCGTGTGCAATAACATAACTTTACTGGATCCTTGTGTATTGATTGGGGCAGGGGAGTAGAAGTGGTTATGTATTCAATCTTGTAGATTACTCGTGTACAACCTCTGTAGATTACTCGTGTACAATATCGTGTCATTTTTATAACCGTCTTGTACTCTAAATTACTAGCACTGATAGTCTCTTATATACAGTAGCTATTTACTTATAGTCTTTCTTTTTACATCATGTTGTTCTTCCAGTTTCATGTATCTTACTCTATAGCATATTTATATTTTCTAACCAGTTATGATTTGTTGAGATGTACTGTACTCGCTCCTGTCCTGACTGGACACGTTGAAAATTTTACAGAGGATGTGGTTGAGGCTCTGGTTTCTACCTATTATGGTGCAGCTATAGACAACACTAATGACTTTGACCCACTTGCAGTAGAGGATATGCCGCCAGTGGTTTAGACTGCTAGCTTAGACTCTTACCTTGTCTTTCTTATTGATACATCATTGTATATATTGGGAGTTTGTTTTATCTGGATGTTTGTGGAGATGTTATCATAGACACTTAGACTTCTTCCTATTGTATCTCTTGTGTGGATTCATTCTATCTATCTATCTTTTTATCGTATTCTACCTTAGATGTGATTGAGACTGTATTTGCTATGTCACCTCCATTCGAAGTGTATATATACTACAACAAAAAGACCTATTAATGACGTTTGATAAGTGATTTTTATGATGGCTGATGTGGAAGCATCATCAAAGTTCAGCAAGACTAGAATCTATGACGGTTTATATTAAAAATGTTATTGATAGTGCTCCAGTGATACGAGCGTTATAAAAAAATGCACGAAAATTTAAGTCGAAACCTCGACTCCCCGCAATTCTCCCGTACTTAAGAAAAATTCTAAACCCTCTCTCTTTCTCCTTCTCTTTCTCCTCCCGCTTCCGAACTTCCCTCAGCCCACTTCTCGCTCCCCAACTCCCCTTAGCCCGCTCCCCGCTCCCCAACTTTCCTCAGCCCGTTCCTCGCTTCCCTCGGTTACAGACTCCACCGTCAAGGGAAGGTTGTCACCGGCGTAGCCTTCACCACCGGTTTGTCCTAAAATCTCGATCATTGCTTATTTTATGCCCTAAATTCTGCATCGACATGATTTTAGTAAAATCTCCTAATTTTTGACAACCATACAATCAACCATCTCTCCAAAATTAGGGTTCTTTTAGGGTTTCTCGATGTCTCCGTCCACGTCGACGATGATCCGAAAAGGGATGCATCATCGTTGACTTCTCTTAATTAAGTGAGTGATTTTGATTTGGATTTTTTTCCCTAAATTTTTTTTGTTGGGAATTGTTCTATGTGCGTTTCATGTTCGATGAAATAATTGTAAGTACCAAATGCTTCTGTCCTCTGATTTTTTTTCTGTTTGTTCTTGTTCAAGGGAGTGTAATTGCATTTGGGGAGCCGAGTCTGAAGCCTCTCCACAGTCACAGCCGCGATGCGGTGAGGTGCTGTGTGTGCCTGCGAGCCGAGTCCGAAGCCTCCCTTCGAATTCTGACACTAAATTCTGGGATATAAATTCTAAACTCTTGATTGATTTCAGTTTCTGGATTTAATTTGTTTGTCGATGATGTTGTTGGATCTCGATCCCTACATAAAAAGGGTTTGGATCGATTAATACGTGTTGGATTCGGTTTTGGCTGGACGATCCTACGATTATCTTTGTTTGTGAAGCGCGAATGATCTTTAGATCATGTTCGGTTCTTTACTTGTTGTTGGATCATTTTCGGTTTCGGGTTACCTAGCTACTGTTGGAATTATTTATGATACATGTATTGTTGGTTTGGGTTTCTTGTATAAATTGTTGCTTGGGTTCTCCTTCCTATACTTACTGTGGGATGTTGGTTTAGGTTTTCCTTATTATACATGTTGGGTTGGGAAAGATTTCTTTGCAGTAGGAGATGTTTTGCTATTTGGATTAAAATTGTTCGTTGGGTATCTATTAAGCATGATGGGTTTAACTTGGTACCGTGGTTGTTTTTGTTGGAAGCTTTTTGATATAAATTACATGCGGGTATATATTAGTTGGGAATATTTCTATTTCGGGATTGACATCTCTATTAGCATGCATGCATCGTTGATTTTGGGACTACGTCCACTATGCCATGCCTGGATGTTTTACTTTATTTGTCGGTTTCGGTTTTTATTAGTGTACTCTGATACTCTTGGTGATGGTCGTTCGACCAAATGAACCAATGCGTTGCAGATCGTATCGGATACACTGGCTCCGTGTTGGGACGTGTCCTATACGTGTTATGGCACGCTAGTACAGCAGATGATAATTGGTCCTTATCTGAGACATCTTATATATCTCATTTCGTTTCTTGTCGTTGGTCGTAGTTTGTATGTTGGTACTGTTGGGTTGTTCATTCTGGGTACAGATACGTTCGTGTTTGTACGAGTCGATACTGGATACGGATGTGAGGATACCTTCGTGTCGATGATGTAGCCTCTCCACAGTTGTAGCCGCGACCCGACGAGGCGCTGTGCGTTCCTGCGAGCCGAGTCCGAAGGCTCCCTTCCGATTTCGACACCAAATTCTGGGGTATAAATTCTAAACTCTTGATTGATTTCAGTTTTTGGGTTTATTTTGTTTGTCGATGATGTTGTTGGATCTCGATCCCTACATAAAAAGGGTTTCGATCGACTAATACATGTTGGGTTCGATTTTGGCTTGACGATCCTACGGTTGTCTTTGTTTATGAAGCGGAAATGATCTTTAGATCATATTCGGTTCTTTACTTGCTGTTGGATGATTTTTGGTTTCGGGTTACCTAGCTGCTGTTGGAAGTATTTGTGATGCATGCATTGTTGGTTTGGGTTTCTTGTATAAATTGTTGTATGGGTTCTCCTTCCTATACTTGTTGTGGGATATTGGTTTAGCTTTTTCCTATTATACATGTTGGGTTGGGAAAGATTTCTTTGCTGTAGGAGATGTTTTGCTATTTGGATTAAAATTGTTGGTTGGGTATCTATTATGCATGATGGGTTTAACTTGGTACTGTGGGTGTTTTTGTTGGGAGCTTTTCGATATAAATCACATGCGGGTATATATTAGTTGGGAGTATTTCTATTTCGGGAATGATATCTCCATTAGCAAGCCTGCATCATTGATTTTGGGACTACGTCCACTATGCCATGCCTAGATGTTTTACTTTATTTGTCGGTTTCGGTTTTTATTAGAGTACTCTGATACTCTCGGTTTTTCGATATAAATCACAGACTCTAAAATTGACAGACTCTAAAAGTGAGGGTTTTGTTTTCTTTTTCAGGGTTTTGCTATACGTATATGTGCTATGGACAGTCTTCATGTGACCAAGTTGAAGCGTTATAAGTGTGCTTCTTCGCTACAGTATCTGTGAGATTTTTGATGTCGATAGTATGTAGCTAAAGTGTACTCTATATTGGATACTCTATATATTTTGAGAAGATGTATATAATGAAATGGAGAAATGTTGAATGGTAGCTAAAATGCTCTATTTTGAGATAATGAAATGGAGAATGGTACTTTATATTACATTTCAATGCTTTGTTGTGAATATGGTTCAAAGTGGTTGTTTTCGAATTGAATTGAGCAGCGTTTAGAATGTATAACATGCAGTATAGAGCGTTATAAATGTGATATAACGACCATATACAACGTTTTTTCATAACTATCCATAACGCTTTGAAAATAAAACATAGCAGAAATTCAACCTATTAATGACGGTTTTGGATGAATTATCTATAACGCTTTTAAAAACATTTATAACACCCGATTTCATAACGCTTGGACTGAGAAAAAAAGCGTCATGGTTTACAATTAATGTCGCTTTTTAGCCGTCATTAAAAGGTATTTTTGTTGTAGTGATACTGTACAGGTACCTTATATATTGTTAGATGATTGACCTAGGACAGCGTTCTACCGCCGACACTGCGGCGTAGGCTGGACGTGCCCACTTCTCGTGCCCTCACTCTAGGGTGTGGATCGTGACAAAACTCTCCATGGCTCCTAGACTTTTTGGAAGAGGTAAGAGAAGAAGGAGTGAAGGTGCTTCATCCTCCAATCCTCCTCCTCCTCTTGCTCCTCCAATACATCCATTTTTTAATCCTCGACCACCTCATGACCCCAACACATTCAATGAACCAATTTTTGTATCATTGGAGGCTTCCAATGAATGGTTCAATGACTTTCGTTCAAGGAGTGTGTATGCGGGTCATCCTATTAATTTCATAATATTTTCGGCTTATGACTCATTATTCCATGATCTTTGTCTAGATAAGTTAGTTTCTACATCATCTCTTATCTATTTGAATGCTATCCAAATGTTTTACTGTAATCTAACCTTTGACGACACACGAATCTATTCTCGTGTCGCCAGTATCGACATTAATTTTGATGATTTTGAGCTTGCGGAATATCTCGAGATCCCGGAACCCAATTCATGGGAGAAACTTGTTGATGCACGTAAGTTTCAATTTCCCGATGGATCGTCCCTTGAACGTTTTAAGGATGATTTTTTTACTCCCAACACTCGTCCACGCAAGTTATAGGCTAAAATTCTTAACCTGTATTTCTATGAACTTTATCATATTCATTTTCTCCACGATCTTGTGTCACGACCCGCACCCTAGAGTAAGGGCACGAGACGTGGGTACGTCCAGCCTACGCCGCAGTGTCAGCGGTAGAACGCTGTCCTAGGTCAACATACATCTAACCATATATCTCTAAACAGTTTATACTCCCCGAATGGGGGTGACATAGCAGTAAAACTCAATCACAACTAAGGAAAAGATAGCATGATATGAAATAGAACTCAAGGAAATAAATAGATGAAAAGTAGTCTAAGATAATCCCAACAATATCCAGCAGTACAAGGTCTCAGATACAGAATGAAAGAATATATACAACTCTGAACTCCAAATAAAGTCTATCTAAAACATGTCTCATGACTAGATAAAAGAAGATAAGCCTAACTAATCTCGACTAGGCAATCGGGGTGATATCCTCAGCTAGAGCTGGGTCCTCCTGAGGGTCCAACTCGCAGGTGTCATCTAAGGCTGCCCCGTAGAAAGTGTCCAGGCAGGCCTCCTCCTCGTCCTCTATAATATTTCAACAGGTCCAGTCAGGACAGGAGCGAGCACAGTACATCTCAACAATTCATAGCAGGTTAGAAAATATAAACATGCAGTAGAGTAAGATACGAGTACTGAAAGAAGTGCAGTATGTAAACAGAGAGAGAAAGCTGTAATAGAAATATCTACTATAAATAAAGAGCTAACATGTGGCTAGTGAGTCAGACTACAACATGGACATGTAAATGGCATGGGATGATTCTGATAAGATACTACGGAATGATTCTGATAAGATACTACTGGTGTATTATTCACATGTCCACTTCTACTCCCCCGTACCCCCAATCAAAATACAAGGATCCAACCAGGTTATGTTATGATTCCATGTACAGCCCCCGAAGGGTGGTAAGCCCCCGAAGGGTGATAAGCCCCCGAAGGGTGGTACATAGTAGACTCATAAATGGGATAAGGATTCCAGGTAGACTCTGTGATCATAAAAGTATATGTCACAAGTAATCAAAGAACCAACGAAGCATAGTGATACGCCATGTAAGTGAAACACACAGAACATAGAGTACCCGATGCTCCCTAAGGATAACATCTCAAGAAGGGATCCATATAGTACCAATCCGTGTGACCAATGTGACAGTACAAGTAAAGTAATCTAATGCAGGAAATAATTCTAAGCAAGATATGAAATGATTAGAGAATGTACTCGCCTGTATCTGAGTGTCCAATATGAAAAGTACTGTCCGAGGAGTGGTGTCTGGCTCCTAATCAGAACAGCACAAGTCACAACAAGTCCAAAATGGAATAATAAAATCCTACTATGCATTCTACATGAATCTAGGTCAATCTAGGCCAAAGTCAACTCTTGGTCAACTCTGGTCAACCCTAGAAGTCAAACTAGGTCAACCAAGTCTAAATTAGGTCAAACTAGTCTACACTAGACTACATTAGTCTATACTAGTCTAAACAAGTCAAACCTATATCTAAAACTTATCACTCTATATATATATTACATACCTATATGGTATCCATACACAAATAGATATTCACATCCCATGCACTCACAATACATTACTAACTTATGTAGGAAGCACAACCTTACATTATATATAGATACATACATATTAGAGTATACATTATATATATATACTTACATTAGATAGGCATATGGAGGAACATGTGTAACTCTGTGTGTGTGTAGAATGAAAGAGTGAAGAGTGAGATGTATGCTAGAGAGAGTGTACATGTGTGTGTGTGCAACATATGACAGGAAATGGGAATAGGTGGCATGTGGTTGTGTGTGTATGTGATGGAGTGAACAATACAATGTGTATGTGTGTGTACTTGCTTGTGTGTAGAGAGTGTAACAATGTATGGCCATGTGTGTGTATGGTGTGGACTGAAACATGACAGGAATAGGAATAGATTGTGTATGTGAATGTGTGTAGGGTGAAGTGATAGGATACATGAGTGTGTGGGCTTGTGTGTGTAGAGTGAAGCACAACAGTGAACTGTGAGAAGAAGGAGGAAACCCTATTCAAAACACAAGTCAAAAACTGGAGTCATTACACATTTAAAACTCAGTTTTCAAATACTACTTTCATTCTCAGGTTTTAGTCTACACTAAAACTCAAATTTTATAAATTAACTTAAACAAAACATATTACCTAATCATGAACCTATTCTCAGAATTTATACCACACTAGAATTTATCCATTTCTCATGATAGGACTCAAAAGAAATTAGTTTACAAGGTCACAAAATCCAGTTTCAGTCCAACCCTACAAATCTCAGTTTTAGGGATATCAATATCAGTAAACATTTGAACTCCAAACCAGTTCACAGTCCCAAACTGAAATTTCAGGTTTGAGCCCAAAACCCTATCAATTCAAACCCAAATTTCAACCACAGCAAGATAACATATATGAGATTAGATTAGAGCTTATAAAACATGCATTTAACAGTGTAAAACGAGATTAATTTGATGTTCAAGTTTAATAACAAAACTGAAAAAATCAGGTATCAATACATCATTTCAGAAAATTGGAAGAAAGGAGAATTGATTAACAAAATTAATCTAACATACCAAATCAAAGGTTGGTAACTTAATTATACAATGCATACATGTTATATGGGGTGTTTGTGTCCATACTAGAGGACACAAACGTGTCCAAACACGAATAAACACAAAATAGTGTACTCACAGACACTGTATTGACCACAGGCTTGTGCGTGTGTGAACGCGTGTCGTGCACACGACACGGGGCACTACTGTGTCTCGTGGTCATGCCAGTAGGTACACCTAGTGTCCAGCTAAGTGTCCAAACACCTGTACTGAGTCCTAGGGTGTCGTGTCCATAGAAATAGGGCCGTATCAGTGTCGAGAAACTCAGCCTGGGACTGACAGTAGCGATCAGTGCACTGTCCAAAAATCCTTCGACACGCCATGTAGGCCCACGAAATTTGACACATGGTGTGTCAGTGGGTTCCCCGAGTCTCCCCCAAAATCTCGTGTCAAGACTCGCTATGTCGTGTCTGGCACAACCCCCTAACAGCAGGGGATCCCTGAAGCGTGTGCGCGCGGTGTGCGGCGCGTGTCCATGCTGTGAATCCGACATAAACCGACTCCAATATCACCCCAAAAGATCAGGAACCAATAATCAATGATAAAACTAAATTTCCTATTTAAAAACATTGCACAAACGAGATCGAAATGCCCTCAGTGGCATTTTGACAAACACCTAGGCTACAGTCCTGATACGTATCCAAATAGACACAAAACTTGGGATACCTGACACGAAACCTATACAGACACTTAGGGGACCCCTAGGGCTTCCTAATGATGAAGACAAATCGAAATTTCATGGAGAAATGAGAAAGTTACCTATTCTTGAACTTTTAAGAAAAATCCCCAATCAAAAGCTCTTGTCTTGAAGTCCCAATCCACTCAAATCACATCAAACTGAGATGGAACCTTAGAAACAGCAAGAGTAGGCATATTAAGACCTAATGGAATAAATTAGAAAGAAAAAGAAAGAGGAAAGGAGTTCTAGGAATTAAAATACAATAGAAACTAACCTCCTTGAACTTAGAGCTTTTCCTAAGAAAGAGACAACCCTAGATTTTAGGAGTGTATTTATGGGGTGATGATCCTAATAGGGATAGAGTGGCCGGCCATGTCAAGTAGGGTTAGGGTTTGCTAATTTTTTGGGCTTTGGGCCAAGTTACATAGGCTATGGCTAAGTTGTTTTATTAATTGGTTCAAACCATAAGTCATGACTTATGACTTATCTAATTCTATGACTAACTTGAGTCTAACGACCAAACTATGGATTAACTTAGGTTAGACTAGAGTCACATAACCTAACCAAGTCCATAGTAACTAGGGTTAGCTTCTAGGTTAGTCCACAAGGGTCAAGACTAGTCAAAGTCAACCTAGTCCAAACAATTCCAAATTAATTCCTAAAAATTCCCATGAATTCAAATAAATTCTAATAAATTTAAATTACCCCAAAAATGACAAAAATATCCTCACACTAGAAATGTGGTAGTGACAAATCTACCCTCCTTAAAAGAATTTCGTCCTCGAAATTGAAAGGCGAAAAACAACTGATGAGAAGGATAGAAAGTATACCTCACGGTCCAAAAAGATAAGGGTAGCGCTCGCGCATCTCATCCTCCCACTCCCAGGTAGACTCTCCTGGAGAATGATGCCTCCATGCGATGCGTACCAAGGGTATCACCTGGTTCCTCAGAACCTTCTCCCGTCGATCCAGTACCTCCACTGGCTGCTTTGGATAGCTGAGAGAAGGCCCAACCTCTATCTCTGAATGATCGAGCACATGGCTAGGGTCAGCCATGTACCGTCTCAGCTTTGATACATGAAATACGTTGTGGACCCCACTAGTACAGGCGGCAAGTCTAGCCTGTATGCAACGTCACCGACTCTCCCGCTGATAACGAAAGGGCCGATGAAGCGCGGGCTAAGCTTCCCGCCTCCACCAAAACGTATCGTACCACGAGTCGGAGATATCCTCAAGAAAACCTGGTCTCCGACCTAATCACAAGAAAGGTCTCAATTAATTATAATAAACAAACATTATCAAAATCACAAACAAACAAACCTAAATCTAATCTTACTCTAATCTGTACCTCAAACTCCAATGGCCTCCGGTGGCTATCGGCCCAGTGACGATGTCTGTCCTGTGCCGTGCGAAATCTGTCCCTGATGAGCTTTACCTTCTCGGCTGCATCAACAACCATCTCTGGCCCCAGTAAATCTTACTCACCAACATCATCCCAGGATAAGGGTGTACGGCACCTACGCCCGTACAGAGCCTCGAAAACCTGGTCTCCGACCTAATCACAAGCAAGGTCTCAATTAATTATAATAAACAAACATGATCAAAATCACAAACAAACAAACCTAAATCTAATCCTACTCTAATTTGTACCTCAAACTCCAATGGCCTCCGGTGGCTATCGGCCCAGTGCCGATGTCTGTCCTGCGTCACGCGAAGTCTGTCCCTGATGAGCTTCACCTTCTCGACTGCATCAACAACCATCTCTGGCCCCAGTAAAGCTCACTCACCAACATCATCCCAGGATAAGGGTGTACGGCACCTACGCCCGTACAGAGCCTCGAAAGGTGACATCTCAATGCTGGCCTGGAAACTATTGTTGTAGGCAAACTCCACCAAATGAAGATGATCCTCCCAGGAACCTCCAAAGTCCAGGACGCACGTCCGCAGCATATCCTCAAGGGTCTGAATAGTCCGCTCTGACTGTCCGTCCGTCTGGGGGTGGTATGCAGTACTAAACTTGAGCTGAGTGCCCAAGATGGTCTGCAGACTCCTCCAAAAATGGAAAGTAAAATGGCTATCCCGATCTGAGACGATGCTGACCGAAACTCCGTGAATCCTGACTATCTGTCGCATATACATCTCCGCCAGCCTCTCTGTAGACGTATCCACCTTGAATGGCAAGAAGTGGGCTAATTTGGTCAACCTGTCAACGATGACCCAAATCGCGTCTTTCCCTCATGGAGTACGCGGCAATCCTGACACGAAGTCCATCGTGATATGCTCCCATTTCCACCCGGGAATGGGCAGCGGCTGCAACAATCTACCGGGCCTCTGTCTCTCTGCCTTGACCTACTGACAGACCAAACACCTAGCCACGAAGTGAGCCACCTCCCGCTTCATCCCTGACCACCAAACATGCTCCCGCAGATCTCGGTACATCTTGTTGGCACCCGGGTGTATAGAGTACTGAGATCTGTGGGCCTTCTGCATAACCTGCTCCCTGAGCTCTCCGCTGGGTACACATAACCTGGAACCGTGCCTCAAGGCACCATCCTCTACAAGAGAAAACTCGCCCTCCAGCAATCCTGCTCGAACCTGCTCCTGGAGACACCGTAGAGCAATGTCCTCAAACTGTGTCGACTTGATCCTCTCTACCAAGTCTGACTGAATCTGCATCCCCCATAGCTGCATCTGCACTCCGGGCACGATCACCTCAATCCTAAAGCTCTCCAAGTCGACAAGTAAATGCCGATCCATGGTCAAACACATGGCTGTCGGATACCTACTCAAGGCATCCACAACCACGTTGGCCTTCCCTGGGTGGTACTGAAGTAGGATTTCAAAATCCTGTATCAACTCCAGCCATCTGCGCTGTCTCATGTTCAACTCCTTCTGAGTGAACACATACTTTAAGCTCTTGTGATCTGTGAAGATCTCCACCCTCTCACTATACAGATAATGCTTCCACAGCTTCAGTACAAAAATTACTGCTGCCAGCTCCAGGTCGTGGGTAGGGTAGTTCTTCTCATGGAAACGTAACTGCCTGGAAGCATAGGCAATCACCTTTTCGTGCTGCTACAACACACAACCCAGCCCCTTCCCTGAAGCATCACTATAAATAGTGAATTCACCTGATCCTGAAGGCAACGTCAGAATCGGAGCTGTCGTCAGCCGTTTCTTCAACTCGTCAAAAGTTGCCTGACACTCCTCTGACCATACATACTCAGCATCCTTCCGGGTCAACCGAGTCAACGGCTCTGCAACCCGGAAGAAATCCTGCACTAATCTCCGATAGTATCGTGCCAGCCCTAGGAAACTCCTGATCTCTGTAACTGAAGTCGGTGCTGCCCATGCCTCAACTGCTACAATCTTCTTGGGGTCAACTGAGATACCATCTCCAGTCACCACATACCCCAAGAAGTCCACCCGATCCAGGAAGAACTCATATTTGGAGAGCTTCCCGTAAAGCTGCTCCTTCTTGAGAATCTCCTGCACTATCCTCAAATGCTCCTCGTGCTCCTCTTCGGTCTTAGAATATATCAAGATATCGTCAATGAACACTACCACGAACTGATCCAGATACTGGTGGAAAACCTTGTTCATAAGGTTCATAAATACTGCTGGTGCATTAGTTAGCCCAAACGACATAACCAAAAACTCGAATTGCCCGTACCGCGTCCTGAAAGTGGTCCTGGGAATATCCTGCCCCTTGACCTTCACCTGGTGGTATCCCGACCTCAGATCAATCTTGGAAAATACCCGAGCTCCGCTCAACTGGTCAAATAGATCGTCGATCCGCGGCAGTGGGTATTTATTCTTGATCGTGAGGTCGTTGAGTACCCTATAGTCAATATACATGCGTACTGACCCATCCTTCTTCGGCACGAACAACACTGGCGTACCCCATGGCGACGAACTCGAGCGGATGAAGCCCTTGTCCTGTAGCTCATCTACCTGCTTCTTCAGCTCCACCAGCTCGCTGTTGTTCACACGATAGATATGCTGAGTGATGGGCTCCGCTCCTGGAAACAAGTCTATCGAGAACTCTATGTCTCTGTCTGGTGGCAATTCTGGCAACTCCTCTGGGAAAACATCCATATAATCTGCTATCAAGGGGTGTAGAATCGTCTGCTCCTCGAACGAGACTCCACAGAAGACTCCGCTGCTCTGCTCTGCTTGACGTCTGGAGTACTCGAACTCTGGCTCCCCCGGCGCTCTGAAAAGAACTCTACCCCCTCTGCAATCAATGCTGGCATGGTGCCTGCTCAACCAATCCATGCCTAGTACTATATCTTAGTTCGACAATGGCATTACGAGAATGCTCACCTCCAACTCACGGCCTCCCAAAACTACTCTTCGACTCTTACAAATATCACTCAGGAGGATGATGACACCCCCGGTCGTGATCTTGTAAGTCCCAGGCAATGATTAAGCTACGATACCGTGTCTAATCGTAAAAGATACTGATATGAAGCTATGCGAAGCACCGGAATCGAATAATATAAATGCTGGACTGGAGTCGAGAAGAATTAAACCTGCAATCAGCTCTCCGATGACCTCTGCATCCTCTGCTGCCATGGCGAATCCTCGTCCCTGCTGGCCTCCCCTGGCCAACTGCTGGTGTTGGACGAACCTCTGTTGCTGCGTCTGCAGGGCTGGTCCCCTCTGCTGGCCTGCTGGAGCCCTGGCTCCTCCTCCTGGGCCTGTTCGTTCTATGCGGCACTCCCTCATATGGTGGTCTGCTGAACCACACACCAGGCACTGGCCCAGCCTCTTTCGGCACTCATTGGTGACATGCCCGGGCTTCTTGCAATAGGCACAAGTAACACCCTGTCTCTGACCCTGCTGGTGCTGCCTCGGCTGCTGCTGCTAATGGACTGGCCTCTGCTGAATCGGCTGCGACTGAAACTGTCTCAGCTGCTGATACTGAAAGTGAGGCCTCTTGGCCTGGCCTCCACTGCTGCTGCTGCCTCCAACTGGGTCTCTCCCCCTCTTGAGCCTAAGCTCAAGATCATCCTCTGCCAACAAGGCTCCTGTCAAGATCTCCTCGAACGTGGCATCCCGGTTGCCCTTGGTCAAGGACTTGACCTCCTTGACTAGGCCATTTCGGAACCTCTGGGCCTTCGTCGTCTCGCTCAAGCCCTCCATAAACCTGCCGAGGCGGCCGAACTCCCCGGCGTACTCCTCCACTGAGAGACTCCCCTGGACCAGGCTCTCGAACTGTGTCTCCAAGGCTCTGAGTGCTGAATCTGGGAAGAATTTCTTCTTGAAGAAGCCCTTGAACTGCTCCCAAGTCTGCCCAGCTACCCCCACCCTGGGATCTGACTGATACCAGGTGCGAGCAAGATCTCGCATCCGGCTAGCTGTGGCCTCGATCTGAAGGTCTGCTGGAATCCTGGCCAAGCGGAAGATCTCCTCTATATGCTCGATCCACTCATCGGCATATAGGATCCCCTCTGTCCCCAGAAAGTCTCTGGGGCTCATCTTCTGAAACTGCTCGATCCCCGGTGTCCTCGGCTGATGGACCACTGGTCGAGCTGCGGCTGTCGTGACGGCCAACTCCATGCCTCTGTCCTGTCGAGCCTGCTGCCGGTCCATGAACTGCTGGAAATACGCGAACATCTGAGCTGCGTCTACGTATCCTGAAGGCGGCTGCTGGAAAGGATCTTGTGGAATGACCGGGTCCTACCTCCGAGTCGAAGGATGTATACCCCCTGGTGCTGCTGCTGCCGAGGTCTCAATACGAGCTGAGGTAGCAGGAGCTACAGTCCCCTGGCCTCGCTGTGCTGGCCGAGAGGTAGCAGTCCCCTCCATAGCATCTCCATGGATGGTACGCTGCGATCTAGTCTCTACCATCCTGAAGATAGACAAACAAGAGTATCAATTTCTGAGAAAGAAGCGAAATAACAAAGGCGGATAGTTTAAAAATTCAAAGGATCAGCTGACAATAAGGATTTAGATGGCAATAAAAGAATTTTTCCTGAAGTGATTGAGTGCCCTAAAATTAATGTTCTATATCTTACAGCAGGCTGTAGTGATACTCTAGTTCGAATACCACTACACTTCTTGTCTAGACCTGCATGGGCCACCACTAAAAATGTGTCACGACCCGCACCCTAGAGTAAGGTCACGAGACGTGGGTACGTCCAGCCTACGCCGCAGTGTTGGCGATAGAACGCTATCCTAGGTCAACATACATCTAACCATATATCTCTAAACAGTTTATACTCCCCGAATGGGGGAGACATAGCAGTAAAACTCAATCACAACTAAGGAAAAGATAGCACGATATGAAATAGAACTCAAGGAAATAAATAGATGAAAAGTAGTCTAAGATAATCCCAGCAATATCCAGCAGTACAAGGTCTCAGATACAGAATGAAAGAATATATACAACTCTGAACTCCAAATAAGGTCTAGCTAAAACATGTCTCATGACTACATAAAAGAAGATAAGCCTAACTAATCTAGACTAGGAAATCGGGGTGATATCCTCAGCTAGAGCTGGGTCCTCCTGAGGGTCCAACTCGCAGGTGTCATCTAAGGCTGCTCCGTAGAAAGTGTCTAGGCAGGCCTCCTCCTCGTCCTCTGTAATATTTCAACGGGTCCAGTTAGGACAGGAGCGAGCACAGTACATCTCAACAATTCATAGCAGGTTAGAAAATATAAACATGCAGTAGAGTAAGATACGAGTACTGAAAGAAGTGCAGTATGTAAACAGAGAGAGAAAGCTGTAATAGAAATATCTACTATAAATAAAGAGCTAACATGTGGCTAGTGAGTCAGAGTACAACATGGACATGTAAATGGCATGGGATGATTCTGATAAGACACTACGGAATGATTCTGATAAGATACTACTGGTGTATTATTCACATGTCAACTTCTACTCCCCTGTACCCCCAATCAATACACAAGGATCCAACCAGGTTATGTTATGATTCCATGTACAGCCCCCGAAGGGTGGTAAGCCGTCGAAGGGTGATAAGCCCCCGAAGGGTGGTACATAGTAGACCCATAAATGGGATAAGGATTCTAGAAAGACTCTGTGATCATAAGAGTATATGTCACAAGTAATCGAAGAAACAACGAAGCATAGTGATACGCCATGTAAGTGAAATGCACAGAACATAGAGTACCCGATGCTCCCTAAGGATAACATCTCAAGAAGGGATCCATATAGTACCAATCCGTGTGACCAATGTGACAGTACAAGTAAAGTAATCTAATGCAGGAAATAATTCTAAGCAAGATATGAAATGATTAGAGAATGTACTCGCCTGTATCTGAGTGTCCAATATGAAAAGTACTGTCCGAGGAGTGGTATCTGGCTCCTAATCAGAACAGCACAAGTCACAACAAGTCCAAAATGGAATAATGAAATCCTACTATGCATTCTACATGAATCTAGGTCAATCTAGGCCAAAGTCAACTCTTGGTCAACTCTGGTCAACCCTAGAAGTCAAACTAGGTCAACCAAGTCTAAATTAGGTCAAACTAGTCTACACTAGACTACATTAGTCTATACTAGTCTAAACAAGTCAAACCTATATCTAAAACTTATCACTCTATATATATATTACATACCTATATGGTATCCATACACAAATAGATATTCACATCCCATGCACTCACAATACATTACTAACTTATGTAGGAAGCACAACCTTACATTATATATAGATACATACATATTAGAGTATACATTATATATATATACTTACATTAGATAGGCATATGGAGGAACATGTGTAACTCTGTGTGTGTGTGTGTAGAATGAAAGAGTGAAGAGTGAGATGTGTGCTAGAGAGAGTGTACATGTGTGTGTGTGCAACATGTGACAGAAAATGGGAATAGATGGCATGTGGTTGTGTGTGTATGTGATGGAGTGAACAATACAATGTGTATGTGTGTACTTGCTTGTGTGTAGAGAGTGTAACAATGTATGGCCATGTGTGTGTATGGTGTGGACTGAAACATGACAGTAATAGGAATAGATTGTGTATGTGAATGTGTGTAGGGTGAAGTGATAGGATACATGAGTGTGTGGGCTTGTGTGTGTAGAGTGAAGCACAACTGTGAACTGTGAGAAGAAGGAGGAAACCCTATTCAATACACAAGTCAAAAACTGGAGTCATTACACATTTAAAACTCAGTTTTCAAACACTACTTTCATTCTCAGGTTTTAGTCTACAATAAAAATCAAATTTTACAAATTAACTTAAACAAAACACATTACCTAATCTTGAACCTATTCTCAGATTTTATACCAAACTAGAATTTATCCATTTGTCATGACAGGACTCAAAAGAAATTAGTTTACAAGGTCACAAAATCCAGTTTCAGTCCAACCCTACAAATCTCAATTTTAGGGATATCAATATCAGTAAACATTTGAACTCCAAACCAGTTCACAGTCCCAAACTAAAATTTCAGGTTTGAGCCCAAAACCCCATCAATTCAAACCCAAATTTCAACCACAGCAAGATAACATATAGGAGATTAGATTAGAGCTTATAAAACATGCATTTAATAGTGTAAAATGAGATTAATTTGATGTTCAAGTTTAATAATAAAACTGAAAAAATCAGGTATCAATACATCATTTCAGAAATTGGAAGAAAGGAGAATTGATTAACAAAATTAATCTAACATACCAAATCAAAGGTTGGTAACTTAATTATACAATGCATACATGTTATATGGGGTGTTTGTGTCCATACTTGAGGACACAGATGTGTCCAAACACGAATAAACACAAAACAGTGTACTTACAGACACTGTGTAGACCACAGGCTCGTGCGTGTGTGCACGCGTGTCGTGCACACGACACGGGGCACTACTGTGTCTCGTGGTCATGCCAGTAGGTACACCTAGTGTCCAGCTAAGTGTCCAAACACCTGTACTGAGTCCAAGGGTGTCGTGTCCATAGAAATAGGGCCGTATCAGTGTCGAGAAACTCAGCCTGGGACTGACAGTGGCGATCAGTGTACTGTCCAAAAATCCTTTGACACGCCACGTAGGCCCACGAAATTTGACACATGGCATGTCAGTGGGTGCTCCGAGTCTCCCCCAACATCTCATGTCAATACTCGCCGTGTCGTGTCCGGCATAACCCCCGAACAGCAGGGGATCCCTGAAGCGTGTGCGCGCGGTGTACGACGCGTGTCCATGCTGTGAATCCGACACAAACCGATACCCATATCACCCCAGAAGATCAGGAACCAATAATCAATGATAAAACTAAATTTCCTATTTAAAAACATTGCACAAACGAGATCGAAATGCCCTCAGTGGTATTTCGACAAACACCTAGGCTACAGTCCTGATACATGTCCAAATAGACACGAAACTTTGGATACCTGACACGAAACCTATACAGACACTTAGGGGACCCCTAGGGCTTCCTAATGATGAAGACAAATCGAAATTTCATGGAGAAATGAAAAAGTTACCTATTCTTGAACTTTCAAAAAAAATCCCCAATCAATAGCTCTTGTCTTGAAGTCCCAATCCACTCAAATCACATCTAACTGGGATGGAACCTTAGCAACAGCAAGAATAGGCATATTAGGACCTAATGGAATAAATTAGAAAGAAAAAGGAAGAGGAAAGGAGTTCTAGGAATTAAAATACAATAGAAACTAACCTCCTTGAACTTAGAGCTTTTTCTAAGAAAGAGGCAACCCTAGATTTTAGGAGTGTATTTATGGGGTGATGATCCCAATAGGGATAGGGTGGCCAGCCAAGTCAAGTAGGGTTAGGGTTTGCTAATTTTTTGGGCTTTGGGCCAAGTTACATAGGCTATGGCTAAGTTGTTTTATTAATTGGTTCAAACCATAAGTCATGACTTATGACTTATCTAATTCTATGACTAACTTGAGTCTAACGACCAAACTATGGATTAACTTAGGTTAGACTAGAGTCACATAACCTAACCAAGTCCATACTAACTAGGGTTAGCTTCTAGTTTAGTCCACAAGGGTCAAGACTAGTCAAAGTCAACCTAGTCCAAACAATTCCAAATTAATTCCTAAAAATTCCCATAAATTCAAATAAATTCTAATAAATTTAAATTACCCCAAAAATGACAAAAGTACCCTCACACTAGAAATGTGGTAGTGACATCTTGCCCAAAGCGGATCGATTGATGGAGTACTAATATTGAGATATCTGCACTTTATTATCTCCACTTCCATGTCCCTTTTAACCTTCCGCGTACTATGATGGACTAAATGATTAGTGCACGGAAGAGACCTCGCTTATTGGTCTACACCCTATATTTGCCAATGATTTTTCGTGCGTTCCATGTTCCTCTTAATGAGTGCCAGTTCCTTCCTGTCCCTGCCTATCTGTCTAAGGCACGGTGGCTTCTAACAGCTGTTGCATCTCCTGTTGAGTTAGAGCATTCCGAATCTGATGCTCCGGCTGATCCTCCTGCTCTTGGGCAACCTGCACCCGAGCCACCTGCTACTTTCGAGTCCATTTAGACCATGTTGCGTGATCGTTTCCGCTTGGAGGACGATCGCTAGACTCAGATGGACTATCGCACCACCTTACAGATGTCGGCCATCAGCAACACTCTGCATGACATCCAGTACTCCTTGGTCTCTCAACCTACGATGTCTTACATCATAGTACGAGACCCTTCTCGCGAAGGTTATCGTATCGACGATGCCTGGGTCATGAGGTATTTGGATCCAAATGCGACGTTTGTTGATCCTCGTTGCTCTGCCAGTGACCCATCCGACTCTGCTGGACCTTTCCGTTCTCCATGACGGCCGTGGTCCATTTTAAGATGTTGTTGATGCTTAGGATGTCTTTTGTTTATGCACTTTGTTATTTTCATTCAGTGATTATGTAGTTGAACACTATGCTTTGTACTACTTTATGACTTTATGGCTTCTATTTGGATTATTTGCTAGTTATCTCTTACGTTGGACTTGAGCTTGGTTATGGGATTGCATATTTTCACCATGGCTATATTTTTATGGGGGAGCTTCTATTTTATTTTGCTAAATATCAAAGGGGAAGATATATGTGATATTTGCTTAACCTATTTTTGGATAAACATTTGTGCTATATTATTTGGACTAGTACTTGTATTAGGACTTCTCTATTTATGTGGGAGCCAAATTGTCCATCTATGGGAGAGCAATATATGTGTCCAGGTATGAATATTGCGACACACAAATATCACAATTTTGTCAACTATAAAAATGGGGGATATTGTTGACCCAAACTGGATCGCAGTCAACCTAATCTTGATAATTAACAAATCGATATTTGACGTGATCCAAATCGACACATAAATCATCAACAAAGCAACAAATCAGATGACTAACTCATATCAAGTCAGACAATCATCATTGACAACTGCTCGACGAATACTACTGGAACTTGTCTTCGAAAGTCTGTATTTTTATATTTTATTTGAGTCTAGGCTATTGTACGTTGAGCCGCACTAAGTACCTCAACCATAGACTAGATAAACAAAATGCCCCATAAACAAAAAGCCAAACTGCCAAAGCCTATTTAGCCCATTGAGCAATTCTGTCTCCTAGGAGGCAGAGTTCGAGCCGAACTCTGCCCCCACACAGAGTTCAGGACAAACTCTGTCTACTAATTTCCATGAGCTAATTTTTAGGGATTTCTTATTGCAAGTTGTCCAACGGCCATCATTTTTGAATTTTGGACAGAGTTCTGGCCGAACTCTGCCTCCCAGGACTAGTATATATAGGCACCCTTTTCTCCCATTTCAATCCATCCAATCTTCTCATCTCTTCTCTGTTATAACCTATACATCCTAAAGAGCCATACTCTTCTCATCTACTAGCCACAAACTTCCCAAGCCTACATGGTGCTCGGTGCGAGTCAATTAGAAGTTTTGTGCAAGAGTCTTCAAGAAGTTACTTGGACAATTCCAAGTTTTGCTTCAGCAATCTTTCAAGAAGTTGACGTGCTCTTCTGTGTAAAGGCACGTAGTTGTAAAGCTATTTCACAAATAGTGGATTTCAATCCTGAGCTAGAGTTTTCAGGCCAGGACTAGTCCTCTGTAGAGCCTAAAAATCAAGTTGCGCCTTCAAAATACTGATCAGTGATCAAGTTGTGCCCTAGAAGTCAACTTGCGCCAATGATATGAAGCAGACTGCACCACAGATCAAGTTGTGCCTAATATTAGACTGCGTCCAATCTTTTTGTGCCAAAGCCTACGTGGCATCTGACACTTAATGGTCATCATTACCAGACCATACTGACGACTAACACAACGAAGAACGAGGAAAATCTCTTCGAATCCCGTGAAGTGTGCCGCCCAAAGGAAAAGTTGGTGGACAGCTGTCCTGTACATTTTGTGAGTTGCGCCTAGGCGTAATCTAAACAAAATCCTTAATTGCGCCGGGGCGCAACCTGAATGATGTTCATTCAGAAGCTGCCACGTGAGTAAGCGCAGCTTAAATCAAGCACAGGTTGACTTGTTGACTGAAGCTCGCGCAACCTTGTAAAGTTGAGACAACTTACATTCTAATGTAGGATGATGTGGCACACATGCCAATAATCTCTAAAGACGTGTCTACTATTCTGAACATGACCACGCGCATCTCAATCATACGATGCCATGCGTCTGAATAAAGTTAGTACACGACTTAACAACTGAATGGAAGTTGGCGCAATAGGAGGTTGGCGCAACCCAATGTGGCACAATCCAGCCTCGCGCATATCAGAATAACTGCTAAAACAGTTATTTCTTGAACTCTATAAATAGAGTTTCCAATCATCATCAAGAGAGATCAAGAACTCTGGCAAAATTGCTGCCGCATTCTCTAGAGGTTACAGTCTTCAAGTTCACATTGTCCAAGGGATAAAGTAATCGTCTTCTGATCAGATTCCTAAAGTTGCACTTCCCCAGAATTTATTGTACTCTTGTACTCTTTTCTACAGTTTGTAATAAAACTTTTGTTTTTTGCAAACAAAATGGCGACTCTGCTGGGGACGACTTTCTCCTCCGACGAGAAAGTGACAACTCAAAGTGACATTGCGTCGATCGGCAAGACGCAGAAGACTCTGGTTGTTCAAGTCAACCAGACAGCCTACGAGAACATGATCAATACCAAGAGCAACAAGCACTCGGTGGCTATTGCCAATAACAGGGCTGTATGGACTCCTAAATCCCCTACAGTTGCTGTTGCTCAGGCACAACTTGAGTGCTCAATGACCAAGGCGCAATCTACCTCATTGGCTTTAGTACAGCCTATTTCTTTTGCTAAGGCGCAATTTGCTCCCTCTGCAGCCCATGCACAGTTTACCAAAGTTGCTGCCAAGGCGCTACCAGTAGTCCGTAGGACTATGGCGCAATCCAAGCAATCTGCTACTCCGGCGCAACTTAAGGGAACTAGTCTTTTGTCTATACCCTCTTCTGATTCTCAAGTTCTGAACTTAGAAAATTCATGTCCTAGTGCTAACACTAGACAGAACAAAGGAAAAAGTCCTATTGCATTTTCTCAGTTGGCACAATCTATGCCTAAAATGATCACACAACAGAACAAAGGGAAATGCTTCTTAGCTAACCCTATTCAAAATAAAGTGAAGTACCCTTTGGTCCTTCCTCAAACTTCTCTGGTCTATGACTCAGAGGAAGATGTATCAGATTTCTATTCCTTTAAACAGAGGTCCTCGGATCTTTGATACTGGAAAGAATACTGATCACAGAGATATCTTGCTTACTCCTGTGGGGTCTGGCCAAGATCTTCCTACCTTACAAATTTTATGATCCAAACAAGGAAAATTGAAGGTATAATAAACAGAGACACTAGGAGCAGAATTTTTAGATTTATGCGCTTATCTCAATAAGCGTCAACCAATATCAGCTTTAGCAAAACATAAGAACCCTATGCCGAGGGCCAATCTGCATCAAAAGCCAAAGTTTGAGAAGAAAGACCCTTCTACCTATACTAATGAGTTGAGTACATCTTTGTACACTCAAGGAACCAAACACCTGAAGAATAGGAGACATGTTCCTAACATCATTAAGGAATATGTCCCTCCGACTTGTTCTCGTCCTGTGGTTGTAACTGATCTCCGGCAACGTCTTACACAAAGACTATAAACTACGGGAACGCTTTTCTCACCTCCAAACCAGGCTTCAAATCACCATTGCCTACATGAAGTTGTCATCAACTGTTGTTGCCAATTGGCTCGACGATCTATCTTCGATCATCTGAACTATGCTTCAACTCCCGAGCATATAATAGAAGACAAAGACGAACTATTATATGCTTCTGTTAACATAACTTCTCAAGGCACTGGGGTGAAAAACGTCTAAGACGTAATGCATCCCGTAATCCTAGTCAACAATACTTAGATCGGATCCATGCATCCAGTGAAGGTGTCTTTCAATACACAAGATCAAGAAATAGACATTTGATCCAAGGTGTCTTTAATCAAGAAGATCTCCCTATCACCCATATGGGAGAGGACACTCTTTCAGAGTTCGATGCAGATAGTGAAAGTTCGGAACAAACTATCTCGTCAATAGTTGCAAGAGAAGTGACGACATATACCATTACAGAAGATCAAGATGCCTCTATATCAACCAGTCAAGAGCAACGAATTGTTGCATTAGAAGACAAATTAAAAACCATGGCATAAATGGTTACAAGTATGCACACCATAATGGTAGCTCAACATACGGTGCCTCCGATTGTAAACCATGTTACAAATCCAGAGCTTATAGCATCTTTTATACCTGTTAGTCTGGGGGTACTAGCCCCTCAGCTCGCTTCTATGCCAACTCAAGCTGATCCAAGTCAGTCTGCTGCAGGGGGTAGTAATTACCATGCTTTTCCTCCTCCTAACACTCTTAATCAGCCCACCAATTCTCAAACATCAGGGGATGTAAATGAGGCTGTGAAACTCTTGTGCACCCAGTTTGAGGCCTTCAAACAGAAGGATGGCCTACAAAGATTGGAATCAAGCAACCATATCCTACAGAGTGGAAGGAGGTTCCATTTCCTCCTAAGTATAAACTTCTAACCATTATGCTGTTTGATGCAGTACTTCTCCAAGTCAGTACATCAATCATTTTAAAGTGGTGACTGATCAATTACAGGCAAATGATGCTCTCCTTACCAGAGTGTTTGTCGGTTGTTTAGCCGGTGCAGCATATGACTGGTATCGTAGCTTACCTGATGGTTGTATCACTTCTTTTGCCAGTTTCAAACAAATGTTCTTGGAATGATTTTATGAGGAAATCAACGACATGACAATATCTACCCTCATTAAAATTAAACAGAGGCATAATGAATCCACAGAAAGTTTCATTGAAAGATTCCGTCGAGAGGAACACAAAATACCTTTAGGTGCTCCATCTGCTGTAACAATAGACACTTGCAAATCAAACTTGTTTCCTATTATCAGTATGTGGACGGGATCTGCACAATTCCAGGATTAGCCTTTTTTCATTTTTAATACAAAGGCGGCAGAAGTGAGTGCTAAAAAGTTCAAACATTTAGGAGTCCAGATGACTCACTCTAACCAAGATAAACATTCTACATCTGGGGGTAGTAATCGCCATAATAACCGCAAGAATAAAGAAACATTGGCCATCAATTTTAAAGGCAAAGAGTCTTTAGCTGTCAATGTTACTCAGACGGCATCCACCCCATCAGCACCATTACAAAAGTCAACTTGTCCAAAAGAAGAATATTCTTTCGATGAAGATGATACGTTGAGCATCTTCGATTGTTTAA
The DNA here is from genome assembly GCA_029216955.1 of Iris pallida. NCBI lineage: Eukaryota > Viridiplantae > Streptophyta > Magnoliopsida > Asparagales > Iridaceae > Iris > Iris pallida. The sequence goes on from JANAVB010000194.1 coordinate 8,888,570, forward strand.
TCAAAAGCAATAAGCTTCAGCTTCCAGAGGCAAAGCGACCAGAAGAAGTTGGTAAAACTGATCACCCTAAATACTGTGTTTATCACAGATTCATAGGGCATCCAACTAGAGTATGTTATGGGCTCAAGGGCAAAATCCAAGAGTTGGTCAACTCTGGAGAAATTACTCTACAGCAGGACGAGAAAACAGTGACTGCTAATGTGGTTTCTCTCCAATTTGGCAATTTTCCACCACAACTCGTACAAGATGGAGCTGTTCCCATTCCAAAGACTACTCTAAAAATTGTGAATATCCCGCTTCCACAAAAGGAAGGTCTTGTTCTGATGACAACTGACAAAGGAGAGATTATATGGATTCATCCAGATCTGGTTGCAGAATTTGAAACGCCTTTCTCTTCTAAACAAAAGAAGCATTCCAAGTCTAAATTAAAGAACTGCAATATGGTATCCTTTGAACCATTAACAGAAGAAGAAATCCTAATGGGCACTAGATCTGGAAAACCTTATCTTCGGGAGTATTCCGAAAATTAAGAAAAACCTGCTCCATCCCCGGATGCTCTTCCTCCATCATCTTCTCCTACTGAAGGTACACCGTCTATATCTGAGCCAGTGGCTGAACCATCTCCTCCTAAACTAACATCAACAGACAAGGGAAAGCAACCTGTTCGCTTTGACAAAGCATTAAAAAAGTCATCATCTCTCGGACTTGAAAAGCCTTACAATTTTGACATATTGGATCAATTGGCTAATACTCGAGCAAGATTGTCAATCTTTGAACTTTTACATCTCTCAAAAGAAACTCGTGAGACGTTAAGTGAAGCTTTGATGTAGGATGACACCTGCTTAACTCTTCTCAAGAAGCCTGAAAAGGAGCCAGTCAGCTGTGCACATTATCATAGTGTATTTGAGTTAATGCCCAATATCACCTTTACACAAGATGACATGTTGTTAGAAGACAATCGTCATGATCGTCCTCTCTATTTTACGGGATATGTGGATACCATGAAAGTCGACCATATTCTGATTGATTCCGGGTCTGCACTTAGCATCATGCCAAAGTCCTGATTGGATGCTTTGAAAATCCCGGTACATAATCTTTCTACAACTATCACTACCATCCTGGGATTCAATCAAGGAAGAAGCGAACCTTTGGGGAAGATTCGCCTAAAACTTCAAATTGACAATCTTCGTACAAAGGTAACTTTCTATGTCATTAACAATCATAGCTCATACAATACTTTATTAGGAAGGCCATTCCTCCATGAACACAATATTGTACCCTTTATTCTCCACCAATGCTTCAAATATATGGATAGTAATGGAGAAGTCCAAAAAGAGGTTGCAGATCTGAATCCTTTCAAAGGAGTTGAAGCATATTGCAATGATTCTCGTATGTACAAAGAGGAATTCATGAAGGTAGTACTAACAATAGACACAGATAAAGAACAGAAGAGTATACCTAATGATACTCTGGTGATTCCAGTCAAGGGATGTACCTCCTGCCCTCAGTCTTCCCAACCACTGACTATTTATCTACCTTCCCATGAGAGGCGACCTGAAAAAGATAGTCAAGAACAAAGAGAGGTTACCTCTTCTGAGCCGCTTGTAATCGATCTTCGTCGCAAGAAGCTCCCTCTTCCTTCTCGTTCTTCTTCTTCCCCTCTTGTCATCAATCTGACTAAGCCTACTAAGGCTAAAGTCCATGTTGTAAATGATGGTGTAAAGATCAATAAAGCATCTCCTTTGCAGTATACTGATGTCTTTTACTATAATCAGTATTATTTGGATATGCTAGATAACTTTAAGCCACTTACAATCAAAGTCGTATCATCTCGACAAAATATGGTATCACTGGATTCAATACAAGAGTCGTACTTCTTAGTACCGTCTCGAAAGAAAGATGAAAAGCCTATACTCTTCAACAAGAGAGAAGAACCAAAAATTATGCTCTATAATGATGATAGAGATGATACAGGAAGGCTATAATTACGATGCTATAGTCCACAATCTAAAGCCATCATCCGTAAAATGGGCTATGATTTTAAAACATGTCTCAACAATGGTAAAGGAAGGCGAACCCCTCTTCGTATTGTCGATCCAAAAGGAAAATCACAATGATACCACAGTAAAATAAAATGAGGGTTAGGTTATATATTACCACTTCCAACTCCAGAACCTTCTGAATTTGATGAAGAAGAACGTTCAAATTCTTCTGATTCTATCTCATGGGACTCTGATACCAGTATTGGTCATATTCATAAAGCGATAGTATCTTCTAATATGGTGTCCGCCGAATTCTCAGAAGACGACGAAAGTGACATCGAAGAAGCTACTGAAATGGATCCTTGGATACAAAAGATGGACAATCAGTGGAAACTTCATTTTGAACAACGAAAACCACCTACTGAAGATCAACTGGTCCAAGTTGATATTGGAGAGGAAGGTGTATCACGATCAATCTTCATCAGCAAAAATCTCTCAGAAGATGATAAACAAGAGTTACTTCACCTTATTCGTAAATACATTGATGTCTTCGCCTGGAGTTATGAAGATATGCCGGGATTAGATCCTCAAATTGCAACTCACAAGCTTAACATCTTGCCGAATGTCAAATCGGTCAAACAACAACAACGGCAATTCAAGCCTGAAATGATGGACGCAATTGATGATGAAGTAAAAAAGCTTATAGCTTGTGGCATTATCAGAGAAGAACAACATCCAGACTGGGTGGCCAATGTCGTCCCTGACCTGAAGAAGACCGGAAAGGTTCGAGTCTGCATAGACTTTCGAGATCTCAATAATGCTTGTCCCAAAGATGAATTCCCTCTCCCAATTATTGATGTTATGATCGACAATACATGTGGATTCGAACGAATTTCTTTCATGGATGGGTTTTCTGGATATAATCAAATCCGGATGAATCTTGAAGAGGAAAAGCATATTTCGTTCCGTACTCCTCGGGGTGTGTACTGTTATATGGTCATGCCGTTTGGCCTTAAGAATACGGTGCAACTTACCAGCGGGCTATGAGCACTATCTTTCGATATCATTTGCGAAAGACTGTCGAATGCAATGTTGAGGATATTGCTGTCAAAAGTCGTTTCAAAAAAGATCACATTTAAGATTTAAGAACTATCTTCAATCTAATGCGCCAGCATCAACTCAAGAAGAACCCCACTAAGTCTTTCTTGGGTGTTTCTAGTGGTAAGTTTCTCGGCTTCGTCATTACCTCTAAGGGTATACACATGGATCCCGAGAAGATCAAAGCCATTCAAAAGATGCGTCCTCTACGCAACCTAACAGAGCTACGTGGATTCCAAGGTCGATTTGCGTACATCAGGCAGTTCATTTCGAATTTATCTGGACGTTGTAGACCATTTACTCACTTAATGAAGAAAGGTGTGTCTTTCGTTTGGATGAAAGAATGTTAACAAGCATTTGATGATATAAAGCGATGTTTAATGAGTCCACCGGTTCTTGTGCCACCGATTTCAGGGATACCCTTCTTAATGTATGTCCGAGCAATAGATCATTCATTGGGAGCTTTGTTGGCTCAGAAGAACAAGAAAGGTCATAAACAAGCCATCTACTATCTCAGCCAAACAATGATTGGAGCTAAACATCGTTATAGTCCAGTGGAGAAGGAATGTTTAGCCTTAATGTTTGCTGTTCAGAAGACAAGACATTATATCATAGGTCAAACTATCCATGTAATATCCCGGGTCAATCCTCTTCGAGTCTTAATGAAGAAGCCAAGCACACTCAATTCTAGGCTTGCCACATGGGCTATATTACTAGCACAATATGATATGGTTTATGTTCTTCAAAAATCTATGAAAGGCCAAGCTCTTGCTGACATTTTAGCAGCTCATCCCGTCCCTGAGACATCTAAACTCTATAATGAGATTCCGGACGAGACATTGGAATCAAATATGATCTCAGAAGAATTTCCTACTTGGAGGTTGTTCTTTGATGGAGCTTCTAGAATTAGACCTGGAGGTACTCTCGTTGCTGGAGTAGGAATTGTTCTTGTTTCACCCGAACTATTCAAAGGGCCTATTCTTTTGACGAATCATGCTCCAATAATATGACAGAATACAATGCTTTGCTCATTGGACTTCAATTAGCCAAACAATTGAATATTGAATATCTTGAAGTATATGGTGACTCTAAGTTTATTGTTAATCAAATTAGAGGTATATATGAAGTCCGACATCAAGATCTGGTACCATACCATGAAGCAGCAACCAGAATAGCTTCTTCGTTCAAAGGATTCTTTATCGAACACGTACGTCGTGCATGCAATACAGAAGCTGATGCTTTAGCTAACTTAGCTGCAGTATTGGCAGTTCCAGTTAAAAGACAACAAATGGTGGGTATCTTTAATAGAGAATTATTTTGTGTTAGAAATAACCACAATATTAAATTCAGCAACCTAACTGAAGTCAATGTCATTAGTGAGGACTGGAGGACACCTTTTATTGATTTTGCTGTACATGACATATTGCCAGAAGATCCTAAAGAAGCTACAAGTATCCGCCTTCGATCGCTTCGATTCTATTATAATCATATTACTAAGACACTGTATCGAAGAACTTTTGATGGATTACTCTTGAGGTGTCTCGCTGGTGATAAAGCAAAGCAGATATTACGTGAAGCTCATGATGGTGTTTGTGGAGCACATCAACCTGGTCCTAAACTACAAGATCGTATCCGACGTATGGGCTACTACTGGCCTTCTATGGTATCAGATGCTATTGATTATGCAAGGAAATGTCGTCCATGTCAAATTCATGCAAGTTTTATTCACCAACCGTCGGAATTTCTTCATCCAACTGCAGCCTCATGGCCTTTTGAAGCTTGGGGCATGGATATAATCGGCCCTATCAATTCTCCTTCATCTAAAGGGCATCGGTTCATTTTAGCTATAAACGACTATTTTTCTAAGTAGACGGAAGCTATACCTTTGGCTGAAGTAAAAACTAGTAGTGTCATCAACTTCATTAAACATCATGTGATATATAGATTTAGTGTCCCTTACTGAATCATTCATGATAATGGGCCACAATTCATCAGCCAGATGTTTCATAGATTCTGTGATGACAACAGAATCAATAATGTTGCCTCAACATCCTATAATCTTGCGGCTAATGGGTTGGCTGAAGCATTCAACAAGACCATTATCAAACTCCTTAAAAAGTTTGTCTCTATTAACAAATGTAATTAGAGTGATAAACTTGGAGAATATCTATGGGCATATCGCACTACTGTCCGTAACCCCACAGGTTGTACACCTTTTTCTCTGGTGTGTGGATGCGAAGCGGTATTACCTTTGGAGATTCAAATTCCATCATTGAGAATCGCTATTGCTAATGAGCTTACTATAGACAATAATGATCGTCTTCGGCTTCAGGAATTGGAAGCGCTCGATGAGAAAAGGTTATTAGCTCAACAGCACATTGAACTTTATTAGGCACAAATTTCAAAATCTTTCAATCGCAAAGTCAGAGTACGAACATTCCAAGAAGGCGAGTTGGTACTTACAGTCAGACGTCCTATGACTATGACACATATGAGCAAAGGCAAGTTCGAGGCAAAATAGGAAGGACCATATAGGATAAATAAAGTCTTTTCTAACGTAGCCTATCAATTAACAGATATGGATGGCAGAGTTGCTATGATGTCCATCAATGGCAAATTTCTCAAGAAATATTATGTCTAGAATCAAGATGTACTTTATTTTCAAAGATATGATGTAAATAAAAATCCATTTTTATTTAAAAGCAGAATGGAATTACATAATATTAAGGATGGGGAGGAGGTCCTGACCCTTCCTGATTAAATACAAAGTTTGCCAATCATTCAAACATTTCGTTGTCTAAACGCACCAAGAATTCACAGACAGCCATCCTTAATGCCTCTTCTTCGAAAGTTTTTCCAGGCTCCACCAACTTGGAGATCAAATCCTGTCCTGGTGTAAGAGGAACAGTTGAGCTTTTGCCCCTTTCTTTTCGAGAAAGCACTGGAGTTTCAGCAAGGGGAGTCTCGGTTTCTTCTTCAGTCTTCGGAGCAATCAAATCTTTGGAAGACATCTTGTTTTAACAGAAGAAAAGAGATTGACAATATTTACAAAAGTTCTGTTCTATTTATAGGTAGAGCAACTAAGTAATCAGTTTCGAGAAATGATGTAACTTTTGGAAAGAGACATAACTGTCTGTTCATTTGGTTCATTCGTCTTGGAAAGTGGCACAACTGTTCGTTTATGAATGGTTTGTCATTAACTGACTGTTCGTCTTCCTTTCTTCGAAATCAATGTGTTGGATTTATTCTCTTTCTTTTTCGAGAAATTAAAAATGGCCATTCGTTCATTCAATATTTTTCCTCGGAATCGAAGTGGTTAATCACCTATCCATCTATCATAATCAAAACTCATGTCTCTTGGGACTCAAAATTCCAAATATTCATGACAAACAACTCATTTTCATTCATATTTCTTTCTGCTACCAATGACAGTATAGCAAAATCAAGTCAAAAAAAAGAGGGAAAGAATAATGAGACAATCATTTCTTTATTTCTTCTTTACATCCTGATGAAAATCTATTACATCTCAGATTTTCATTCTAAATAAAGGCCTATTACATCTTTGGATCTTCCCCTTGATAATAAAGATCTATTACATCTTTGGATCTTCTTATTTGTTGGTGGCAATTCCTTGTCGTCTCGGCCTGAAGCAACGAGCCAGACAATAGAATTAACTCTGGTCTTCTCTCTCAGAAAGATGAGAGGAGAACCCCAGAGTGCAGCAGACCAAAGATAAGCTGCTGTCAATATAATTGGTGGAGGGAAGACGTGTAGTGCCCCGTCCGTACATCGTGCCCCGTTTTCGTCCACGGGGTGCGCGAGAAAGGAACACTGTCGCTATCGATTCGGTCGAGACCGATAGGTCGGAATCGGCCGAGTCGATCGAACGGGAACGGTTGAATTAAGATCCATTCCACGTTATGGAATGGCTTCTTCGGAACCATGTCCCATATTCATCGGGTTGCGCCTCGAGGATTGGCTCTGCGGCTGAGTCGGGAGAGACCTCCCGTTGCTCTGGTTTTCATGCTGCACTTGATTTGGCTTTGGCTTTGGTTTTCGTGAATGTTTTTGATAGATTTTTGTGACGCATTTTCGAGCTTCGCATTCATATCGAATATCCTTGAATTATACAGTGTTCTAATCAGTTGCTTACGCGATTACAGGTGATCGTGTAGGCGACGTCAGCGCAGCCAACCGGTCGCTCGTTTGAAGCAAGGCTAAGGCGAGTAGCTGACCTCCTTCATCTCGTCCCTCTACTTCAAAACTTAATATGTGAAGTAAATGAATGCTTGTCATAATAGTGTAGAATCAAAGAAATTGTGGCACGATTCTTCATGAAACACTTGCTATCAAACCGCCGGTTTCAAAAACGGAAAACATATTTTCTTATACAAATCCACTTAGCCTATGTAAAACAATGAATGAATCGATTAACGTTTATCGCAACGATACGGCTAAGGAAGCAAAATTGACTAAGTCTAAATGAAAACGGTCATTGGACAACTTGTCGACAGGGTGAAGTTTCTTCGAACGGTTGCCTAGGCCAAGGGACCGATTCGGCCCAGGAGGAACGAGTGTAGCAGCGCCAACCCTTCATCGGCACGAGTTATGCGGACACTTTCGCACAGGGCTCGCTACCCACGCGAAAGGGGCGTCGTCTAACCAATGCTATAGTCCGCGATGGCTTGACATTGCCAGTGGCCTTCATACCCCTTTCACTGCTTAACAGGTGCACGGGACATGGGATGAATATGATAGTTGCTTAATGATATACAGTTTCATATGCTTGCCTCAAAACATGTTAACATGCAAATCGAACAGGATGCTTAGAAAGATCATTGAAATAGCTAGCTAACATGTTTATAAAACTTCTTGAATCAAATACAGAGCTTGGATTTAATTAGCCATTCGCCAGTACATGTGTGTGCTAATCATCGCTCTTTGCTGGTCCCACGAACCAGGAAGGACGTGCCAGCTAGCTCGCCAGCGTTCGTGATTTTGAAGCTTCGGCCGTGCGTCGAAGACTCTCTCTGCGACTCCACTTTTGAAGGCTTTCGACAGTCCAAGGAAGATGACTCAGCGTCCCTCCCATCCAGGTCACTGGAGTACTTTGTGTATATTGAGGGATGTGTGCAATGTACGGAACGACTATCTTATCGGCACTCTTTTGTAATCGAGTCATGTTGTAGCCCGCATGGCAATGAGTCTTGTATCGGAGTCTGTAAAAAGATATTTATTATCAATAAGGATCAAGTTTTCTTTACTTATTGTGTGAATCAATTTGTCTGCGTACTCTCTTAGATCTCGTGTCTCGGATTACCTTTTGACTAGGCCTTGTGCGTTCGCAAATTAGGTTCGCACGGCATCACGCCCGGGAGACGATTATCAATTCGACGGAATAGGGGCATGACATAAAGGTATCGGAGCACGGCTTTACGTCCTTGGCCTCCAGTGTCGAGTTCTAGTCTCCAACCGTTGACCTCGTGTCGATGAGAAGAGTTGTTCCATACGCTGAACCCTGACATTTTCTGAAACTAACGAGAGTTGCCTTCCTTTTTCCCTACAGTTACGGAAGCTCAGGCGGAAGACGAGACGAGAGCTTCCAGCGGCTGGAGTGCTTCTAGACCCGAGCATTCTGTCAACCCAACGGGAATGACGCCTACTGTAGCCGAACCTTCCGGCGACCTGATGCAACGTATGCTGTAGATGCTTGAAATGCAGCAACGTCAAAATGAGCTCCATCATCAGCAAGCGAAGGCTCGTCAGACTTAATTTGAGAATCGGTTTGAGGCTCAATTCAAGCTGCAGCAGCAGCAGCAGCTGAATACCCTCCAGTAAATTGTACAGTCAGTCGTGGGCAACAACAATAATTCAACGATGACACAAGGTGAAACCCAGCCTGCGGTTCGATCCAACGAAGCTGAACTAGAGACGCCCGTGCTCTCACCTGCAGCACGGAGAAGTTCTAACTTCGACGTGTCAAAATTTACAAAAAGCTGTCGTACTTCCTTCAACGGCACAAAAGATCCCTCCGTGGCGATCGACTGGTTGGAGGAGCTGAAAGACAAGTTCGAGCTTCTGGGTGTCGAGGACTCGAAGAAAGTCGCGTGTGCTCAACTTCTACTCCGAATGAACGCGCACGATTGGTGGGCTATACAGAAGCGGGCTATTCGACGTGAAGACAAGACGGCGGCAATCTCATAGGCGACATTCAGAAATGCGTTCGAGAACGAATATCTTTCTACAGCCGTGCGACAGGAAAAAGAAAATAAGTTTATGCAGTTGACGCAAGAAAATATGACTGTACGACAATATGCGGCCAAATTCAACAAATGGCCAAGTTTGTTGGAGACTATTTACCTACCACTGCAAGTCGAGCAAAACGATTTGTAGTAGGCCTACGTTCCACTATCCGTGCTCATGTTTCAGTGCCGGAATACAAAACTGTGGGCGAGGCACTCAACTATGCCATCCGTCTGGAGTCCGAGTATCCTACTATTACTACCGGTGCTGTTCACTTTAATAACAAACGCCATAGTAATGCGAGAGGCAACAACGCACATAAGCGTCAATATCGCGGCAACCAGACGAAGGAACGGATGGTTTGTAATTTCTGCCACAAGGACGGACACCTGGACACGAAGTGCCGACTTAAGCACAGAGTATGTTTCGCATGCGGCAAAAGAGATCACCTCGTAAGGGACTGCCCGGAAGCTACGTCGAACCAACGCCTCCCGTAACATCAACAAAACTGAGGCCAAGCACCTCGGGCTCCACCGACCGCACAACAGAATGGCCAAGACCGTCGCCCCAATGCTCAGGGCCGCGTCTACGCCATGACTCGGGATGAAGCGTTTGCATCTGATACAGTCGTGACAGGTATGCTGTAATTCAATAATAAACATGCTCGTATATTGTTTGATTCAGGTGCCACGTATAGTTTTATATCGGCGAACTTTGCCGCCGAGCACAAATTTTCCTTGACACCACTAGTCCTCGACCTTACTGTTAACGTACCGTCGGCCATGCCACTACTTACAAATTTAGTCTGCAGAGACGGAATCATCTGTATAGGTGGTCAAAAGGTCAGTCTCGAAGCGATAGTTCTGAATATTAAGGACTACGATATCATTCTGGAGATGGATTGGCTCGGTCCGTGCAACACAACCATAGACTGCGCTGAAAAGAAGGTCACATTCTGCATACCTGGAATGCCTGAATTCTGCTACTCGTATGGTGAGGCATCGTCGACCTACATGGTGATCTCCGCAATATCTGCTCGACGGATGCTGCATTCCGGGTGCGAAGGCTATCAAGCTTCCGTTTGAGACATGCGACAGGATGGTACAAACGCGGGTCAGACCGACGTTGTGGCAGAATTCTCTGATGTGTTCCCGGACGAGCTGCCCGGCATGCCGCCCGATCGAGAGATTGAGTTCACTATCGATACCTTCTCCGACACTCGACCGATCTCAAAAGCCCCGTACATAATGACCCCTGTAGAGCTTAAAGAACTCAAAGTACAGTTATAAGAATTGCTCGACAAGGGATTCATCCGACCCAGTGTCTCGCCCTGGGGAGCGCTCGTACTGTTTGTCAAAAAGAAGGATGGCTCTATGCGTCTTTGTATCGACTACCGCGAGCTGAACAAAGCCATCGTCCGAAACAAATATCTCATGCCCCCCATAGACGATCTGTTTGATCAGCTTCAAGGAGCCACGATGTTCTCTAAAATTGATCTGCGTTCGGGTTACCATCAACTCAAGATCAAGCCGGACGATGTGTCGAAGTCTGCCTTCCGCACTCGATACGACCGTTACGAGTTCCTGGTAATGCCGTTCGGCCTAACGAATGCTCCTGTCGCTTTTATGGATTTAATGAATCGGGTGTTCCAACCCTTCCTCGACATGTTCGTAGTAGTCTTTATGGACGATATACTCGTCTACTCGAAGAATAGGCAGCAACACACTGAGCATCTGCGGACTGTGCTTCAGACCCTTCGAGAAAATCAACTATACGCGAAGCGAAGCAAATATGAATTTTTTCTTAGCAGCGTCGCATTCCTCGGACACATCATTTCTACTGAAGGCATTGCGGTCGACCCAAAAAAAGTTGAAGCCGTTGTCGATTGGAAACGACCTGCGTCCGTCGGCGAGATTCAAAGTTTCCTTGGCTTAACGGGATACTACCGACGCTTCGTGAAGGACTTCGCAAAGATCGCATCGCCTCTGACTCGCCTCACCTAGAAAGGAGTTGCATTTGAATGGTCAGACGACTGCGAAGCTGCATTCCAAGAGTTGAAGCTAAGGCTCGTCTCGGCCCCGATACTCATACTTCCAGAAGGGACTGAGGGTTTCCTGATATTCAGCGACACGTCCGATCAGGGCTTGGGGTGTGTGCTGATGCAGCGGAACAAGGTAATATCTTTTGCTTCCCAACAACTAAAGCCGCACGAGAAGAACTATCCCACGCAGGACCTGGAGTTAGCAGCGATTGTGTTCGCATTGAAATTGTGGCACCACTATCTCTGTGGCGTGGCATGCACGATCTATACTGATCACAAGAGCCTCAAGTATCTATTCACGCAGAAGGAACTGAACTTTTGGCAAAGACGTTGGCTGGAACTAATCAAAGATTACGACTTGACTATCAACTATATGCCGGGAATGGGAAATGTTGTGGCAGACGCCTTGAGTCGGAAGTACATTGCCTCGTTATCCATCGACCCTAGACTGCTACGTGACCTAGAAGAGATAGACATCGAGCTCCGAGTCAAATTTCGGAATGTGCAGTTGGCAAAGTTACAGTTAGAGCCGAGCTTGCTTGATAAGATCAAGATCGCTTAAACGGACGATCCATACCTGAAGAAAGTGCGAGAGCTAATCTCGACGGGCAGGATGACCGACTTTGCGGAAGACGAAATCGGCGTGCTTCGATTGAAGGGTAGGATATGCATTCCGGACGATTTAGAACTCAGAAAGAAGATACTGTCGGAGGCGCACTATGCGAAATACACTTTGCATCCCGGTAGCACGAAGATGTACAAGGACCTCCGCACAAACTTCTGGTGGCACAGGATAAAAAGAGATGTGGCACTCTTCGTGTCGCAATGCATGGCCTGTCAGCAGGTGAAAACTGAGCACCAAAGAACGGGCGGGGAGATACAAAATCTGGCAATTCCAGAATAGAAGTGGCAGCACGTGTGCATGGATTTCATTGTTAGCTGCCGAAGATGCCGCGGGGAAATGAGACTATCTGGGTCATCGTCGATCGATTAACCAAGTCAACACATTTTATTGCCATCAAAGTTACTTGGAGCATTGATCGCCTGGCGCAGATATATCTAGATGAGATAGTGCGGCTGCACGGAGTTCCAATATCCATCGTCTCTGATCGGGATTCACGGTTCATGTCGCAATTCTGGAGTAGCCTTCAGTCGGTGCTGGGTACCAAGTTGCAGTTCAGCTCAGCTTACCATCCTCAGACCAACGGCCAAACGGAGCGCGTCAATCAGATTCTCGAAGACATGCTACGACTCTGCACAATTGACTTCAAATCAAGCTGGGACAATCATCTACCTCTGGCCGAATTTGCATACAATAATAGCTATCAATCCAGCATTCAAATGGCACCGTATGAAGCCTTGTACGGGCGCAAGTGCCGATCGCCCATTTGTTGGGACGAAGTCAGAGAGCGACAGATTCTCGGCCCGGAACTGGTAGAACAGACCGTGCAGAAAATTCGGCTCATTCGGAATAGATTAAAGACCGCGCAGAGTCATCAGAAAAGCTATGCGGACGTTCATCGTCGCCCCCTCGAGTTTTAAGTTGGCGATCACGTATTTCTCAAAGTGCCGCCCATGCGGGGAGTTACTCGGTTCGGTACGAAAGGAAAATCGAGTCCGAGATTCGTTGGGCCGTTCGAAATACTTGAACGGGTCGCCCTAGTGGCCTATAAAATTGCCTTACCGCCGGTGCTTAAAGGTGTACACAATGTCTTCCATGTCTCTCAACTGCGGAAGTATGTGCATGACCCGAGCCACGTGGTAGATTTTGGCCAGTTGGAGCTAAAGTCGGACTTATCCTACATCGAAGAGCCAGTTCAAATCATAGAACACAAGGATAAGCTGCTGCGCAATCGAGCGATCCCTCTCGTCTGCGTCCTCTGGAGGAACCATTCGATCGAAGAGTCGACGTGGGAGCTTGAATTGGAAATGAAGGGGAAATTTCCTTCGTTATTCTCGTAGAGGTTGGTTCTACCTTTAAGTTTCGAAGATCAAACTTTTTATTAGTTGGTTATGGGGTAGTGCCCCGTCCCTACATCGTGCCCCATTTTCGTCCACGGAGTGCGCGAGAAAGGAACATTGTCGTTATCGATTCGGTCGGGATCGATAGGTCGGAATCGGCCGAGTCGATCGAACGGGAACGCTTGAATTAAGATCCATTCCACGTTATGGAATGGCTTCTTCGGAACCTAGTCCCATATTCAAAGGGTTGCGCCTCGAGGATTGGCTCTGCGGCTGAGTCGGGAGAGACCTCCTGTTGCTCTGGTTTTCATGCCGCACTTGATTTGGCTTTGGCTTTGGTTTTCGTGAATGCGTTTTGCGTGAATGTTTTCGATGGGTTTTCGTGACGCATTTTCGAGCTTCGCATTCATATCAAATATCTTTGAATTATACAGTGTTCTAATCAGTTGCTTATGCGATTGCAGGTGATCGCATAGGCGACATCAGCGCAGCCAACCGGTCGCTCGCTTGAAGCAAGGCTAAGGCGAGTGGCTGACCTCCTTTGTCTCGTCCCTCTACTTCAAAACTCAATATGTGAAGTAAATGAATGCTTTTTATAATAGTGTAGAATCAAAGAAATCGTGGCATGATTCTTCACGAAACACTTGCTATCAAACTGCCGGTTTCGAAAACGGAAAACATTTCTTATACAAATCCACTTAGCCTATGCAAAACAATGAATGAATCGATTAAAGTTTATCGCAATGATACGGCTAAGAAAGCAAAATTGAGTAAGTCTAAAAGAAAATGGTCATTTGACAACTTTTCGACAAGGTAATGTTTCCTCGAATGGTTGTCTAGGCCAAGGGACCGATTCGGCCCAGGAGGAACGAGTGTAGCAGCGCCAACCCTTCATCGGCGCGAGTTATGTGGGCACTTTCGCACAGGGCTCGCTACCCACGCGAAAGGGGCATCGTCTAACCAATGCTATAGTCCGCGATGGCTTGACATTGCCAGTGGCCTTCATACCCCTTTCACTGCTTAACAGGTGCACGGGACATGGGATGAATATGATAGTTGCTTAATGATATACAGTTTCATATGCTTGCCTCAAAACATGTTAACATGCAAATCGAACAGGATGGTTAGAAAGATCATTGAAATAGCTAGCTAACATGTTTACGAAACTTCTTGAATCAAATGCAGAGCTTGGATTTAATTAGCCATTCGCCAGTACATGTGTTTCGTGCTGATCCTCGCTCTTTGCAGGTCCCGCGAACCAGAAAGGATGTGCCAGCTAGCTCGGCAGCGTTCGTGATTTTGAAGCTTCGGTCGTGCGTCGAAGACTCTCTCTGCGACTCCACTTTTGAAGGCTCTCGACAGTCCAAGGAAGATGACTCAGCGTCCCTCCCATCCAGGTCACTGGAGTACTTTGTGTATATTGAGGGATGTGTGCAATGTATGGAACGACTATCTCATCGGCACTTTTTTGTAATCGAGTCATGTTGTAGCCCGCGCGACAATGAGTCTTGTATCGGAGTCTGTAAAAAGATGTTCATTATCAATAAAGATCAAGTTTCCTTTACTTATTGTGTGAATCAATTTGTCTACGTACTCTCTTAGATCTCGTGTCTCGGATTACCTTATGACTAGGCCTTGTGCGATCGCAAATTAGGTTCGTACGGCATCACGCCCGGGGGACGATTATCAATTCGACGGAATAGGGGCGTGACTGTAATGCCCCGCTCTGCACGAGGCATTTGGTTGGCTTGTTGGATGGGATCAGAATGTTGGACCGTGACTTATGTTGGAGATCAGGAGAATTGAGACTGATGCAGTCTTTCTGAGCTGGCTAGATGGAATGGGTATTGGAATGTGGCTCGCTGGTGGAGCTATGCTTGATGAGATTGGAGCAGGAAGACCCTTATATAAGGCAAGTGGAACTGTCCTCCTTCCTCCTTATTCCTGCATGCTTAATAAATGGAATAATATGATGCTATGAATATGAATATGTCCCTAATGTTGCTTGCCTTGAATGTTGAATAATTGTGATGCGATGCTTTAGTTGCTAAATTGATAGAGATTCATATGCTGGAAATCATTGAATGAATAACACATGAACTTTGAATTGCTGAACGAATCACACTCGAACTGCTAATGTAACATGATGCCTGAGATTGAATTGATAATGTCCCTTATGCTTAAGATCGATGAAATGAATGAATCACTTGAATAATGAGATGCTGCATAAATAATACATGAGAAAAGAATTGAATATGCTATTGTCCCTATGAAATGAATGAAATGCTACAGGTCCCTTTGAAATGAATGAATGCTGTTGTTCCTCCTTAAAAGGATCAAATGAGAAATGTTGCAATGAAGCAATGAATGAGAATTGATGAGGCTTGGGATCGTTGAGATCACCAAATAAAATGATGGTAATGTTGAGAATGAATAAGTCATTGAACATGACTTGAATGGGATGAATGATGATGCACTGTTGTCTTTACTTCAATATTTCACCATGTGTTTTATGTTCACGATTTAGTCGGACACGCATTCGCATGGTCATAGGACAACTTATGCATAAGTGATGGAGATATGTTTTCTCGGACGGTACCCCGGGACGTTAGGGCGACCGATCCGGCCTAGGAGAAAACATTGGCGTGCCAGTAGGGGCACGGGTTTTGTGAGGCATCCTTTGGGGCTAGCTACCTTCTCTGGAGTCATCGCATTACCAACGAAGACCTATATGGCAACGTCCGTATGGTTAAACACCAGTGACCATGTAGTCAGGATGCATGCTAATGAATGTCTTATGCAGGCAGAGTAAGTATATCTGCTAACCTGTATTTGATGCAGGTATGAGGGAGTCGGCTATCGGTAAGAAATCACTTAAATGTGACAATTCAATATATGTGTTGGTTTAACTTGCATGCTTACGTTCCAAATAAGTTTGATGATGCTGTATGTAGCCTTTCAGTATGAGATCCTGCTTAACATGTTAAGTTCAGTATGCTAAGAAAGATGCCTTGCTAATCATTGCTCAAACACAACATACATGCTAAGTGATGCTTGAAGTGAGAACTGTCATAATGTTTAAGATGTTAATATTAACGATGCCTCAATGATGCCTTTTCATGATAACACCTAGTATGCCTCAATGATGCCTTTGCATGATAACACCAAGAATGCTAAAAGATATGTCCACATGAATGCTACAAAGAATATGTTTACATGCTTCACTCTGATTATTGCCCATGAACTGTAAACTGATGCTAGGTCCCAAGTAGAAAGACCATTCTAATAAATGTTTGCTTAAATGATCACTTTAAATGTTGGTTTATGCGAGTGGGTTGGATTCTACTCGCCAGTACATAGATGATGTGCTGACCCACGTTTTGTGGGCAGGTGCTCTTGCTTGGAATATTCTACACACGAAGATTGGCTTGATTAGTTCCGCGGCATCGAAGATTTGTTGGGCATACAGAAGCTCTCCTTGTACAAGATGATGTCTTCTGTTTATAAAGGGCATAATGTATGGAACATTGTAATCAGTTGTACCAGTGAGATTGTAAGCCAAAGTCGGTATATCGAGTTGTAATCTATTGTATCCAAATATCAAATGTAAGCTGTATAGCATTGTTCAGTTGGTTTCCAATGTAAAGTGAGATGTGCTGTAATCATTGTACTTCAATACAAGTCTTGTACTCTTCTTCAATTATCAATAAAGAGAATAAAGTTCTATATATCTCTGTGTGGCTTTAAGTTACTCTTTTTCTCCGCTGCTATAAAGAAGTGATGTACTTCTATTCAATGAAAAAGATTGTCCTCACTAACTTCAATTTGTCTGCTTCTGCCGCTGCGATGTATTTCTATTTGAAGATAATCGATTATGTACCATCTTTGCCTAGTACAAGTGCAATACCAGACTTGTACGGCATCACGCCCAAGCGAGGACGATCGAATCCAAGAGATAAAATATGTGAAGAGATGACTCTACGAATCGGGGCGTGACAAATTGGTATCAGAGCACGGCTTTACGTCCTTGGTCTCTTCTTTGATTCATTTCAAATCAAAGTTGCATCGATGATTAACTAAAGTTGCTTCAGCGATAACTCAACGTTGCTTCCGCGATTAAATCAAAGATTGCTTCCGCGATTATGCTATTGTTGTTCGGTAATCATCCTTATGTTATCTGTGCTTGAAAGTTCGTTGACCCTCTTGGCTGCTCACTGGATGTTCCATACAATAAGTCTATATACATTGTGATGCCCCTAAATGAATGATTGTTGTTGGTTTGGACACAAATAACCCAACAATGACTCGATGCCATAGTATGCTATATTGTGAATGCTGTTTGGAAATGTGGAAATAAAAGAAAGGTGGCTATGTATGCTGCGACAAGATGAGAATTGCATGTGATGTTGGAAAAGAATTGTGAATGAAATAATTGATGGATGAGTTTGACAGAACTGGTGAATTGACTCATGTGTGTTGCTAAGTGCTTTAGAGACGCTAAGAATGTTGGCTTATACTATTGAGACCCTAAGATGTTGGCTAAGTATTGTGATCATCATAGATCACGAATGTCTGGAATAGAATTGAGTTGGTATTGTTTAAGGATGGCTTCATTTCTGAGTGGTATATTGCCTCTACCACCTCAGAACGAGATGTATGTTGACCCTTTCCATGGGATAGCAGTGAGACTATCTGTGAGTACTGGGTAGTGCCGAGACTTAGCTGGGAGTCATGTATTGTGGCTAGATGACTCGAATGTCCCTTGACGGTTATGCTATGTTGGGTAGCGAGATTGTCGAAATTGTAGCAGATGGCTTTGGTTATAAATTGTTTAGTCGAATGATGACTCAGACTAGTAAGACCGTTAGTATGCTATGAGTAAATGGATTTGGCTAGAGAATGTTGTGGCTTAGAATATCTGAATGTTGATTTCGATTGGTTGGATGCAAATTATTTGTGGCTAATACAATGTTGATTGCTAAGATGAAAGTTTTGGAAAAAGTTGTCGGTAACCAAAGGAATATTAGAGATTTGTGCCTTGACCCTAAGGTGTAATAGATGTTAACCCATCTAGATCACCAAAGGATATTCGTTGCTTATGCGCATATATGCTCAAGAATTGAATTGTACCAGAAAAGTGACAAGTAGCAACCCTGAATCCTTGTGTTGCATAGAGGATGGTTAATTGATACATGAATTATCAGATTGAATAGAATGAACTACTCGACCCTTGAGGTAGAGAATTAAGAATGCCCATAAGATAGTTTGATGATTGAGAAACGAATGGGAACGAGAAATTGGAAATGTGTTGGATAATGTCGGTATAAGTGATTGTTGGTTGGGAGATAGATTGTTGGCTTATGACTTGGTGGTGTGACTCTGTCATACGGATCAAATAGTTTAATTCCATAGTTATGATGAGACTATCGGAATCGATGACCCTTGAATAGTTAACCTTGGTTATGGGTTTATGTGGGTACGAAGGAATCGGACCAGAAATTGAATCATTGGAAATTTACTTGATGGATTATTAGAACGATGAAGATCGTATGTCGGATTTGGAATTTACCGTAATGTTGATAGATCGATTTTAGTCGATTGTTGGGTAAGTCTAGAATGAGCCTCTGTGGGAATTATTTCCTTGAGGAAGACCCTGAATAGATAGACTTGACCCTAGCGACCAGTTGTTGATTTACCAATTGCTGGCTTAGCCCAATTGGCGATTCATTATTCAGACTGAATTGATACCCATAGGTTTGGGTAGAGTTCCGTAGAACTGCCGGTTGCTTGTTGGCCCTAAGAAATAGAAACTAGTATAACCCTAGTAGCCATCCACTCTAGGGGAGTCACCTGAATGATTAGGTATAGCTGTCGGTATAGCTAACCATTGAGACTGGACCGAATAATAGATGGCCGTTGGCGACCCATAGAATGACCTTGTGGCATTGAACGAGAGATGGTGATGAGTATGATCTAAGAATGATAAGTTGTAAGTATATGCTCCAATATGAACCTTAGAGATGTTGACCCTTGAGAATTATGTGTCGGCCTATAGCGGGAAATGGAATCGTGGGATGAGACTTGATTTGTATGTATCGAATAGTGAATTATTATATGAGATGGAATTGACTGCTCATGACGGAAATGTTGGATAAGTATCTATAGTCGGGTAGCTGGGTTAACCTTGACTGTTGCATAGAATTATACCCTGACTCGGATAATCGATAGTTGGTGATGTTGGATTGTATCTTTTAGAAAAGATGAATTGCCTCGGTGAAAAATGTTGTTGGATTTGGGAAGGAAAATGATTGTTGTTGTGAAACCTTGATATGATTGGCTCTAAGTTAGACCCTTGATCGAATGTTAGAAATGTTATGCTTGGATGGAGATTGTCCTTGATGTTAAGTGGTGGCCTGGAAAATAGTGATTGTGGCAAAGTGAATAAAATGATAAGTCAATTGAAAGGATACTAAGTCTGATTTGGAAAAGAGAGTTATATCGTGGCTGATCGAATTATACTATCATGGAAGTTGGTTGAAGTACATATGTTTTGGGGACGCCTAAAATATGTGTATGGATACAGCCGAAGTGATAGGTTGCGACTGAGATAATGTTGTTGGAAGAATTTATCGCACTAGCGCAGACTTTGGCTGAAATGCATATATTTTGGGGACGCCTGAAATATGTGTATGGATCCAAATGAAGTGATGTGTTGCGACCAAGATAGAATGCAAGAAAAATGTTGGTGAATCAATGAGAAGTTGCAAGTATTTAGAAAAAGAGATAAATGGATTGAATCGTTGATTGATTAAAATGATACTGTTGGACAGCTATTTTGAAATGATCGAGTGGGCTGAAATGAATATTGAATTGAAGTTGAATGAGTAACTCATTATGAGTGAGTGAATCTAGTAGATGAGTTGTTTTCTTAAGTTTCGAGGACGAAACTTTTTCTGAGTGGTATATTATGTAATGCCCCGCTCTGCACGAGGCATTTGGTTGGCTTGTTGGATGGGATCAGAATGTTGGACCGTGACTTATGTTGGAGATCAGGAGAATTGAGACTGATGCAGTCTTTCTGAGCTGGCTAGATGGAATGGGTATTGGAATGTGGCTCGCTGGTGGAGCTATGCTTGATGAGATTGGAGCAGGAAGACCCTTATATAAGGCAAGTGGAACTGTCCTCCTTCCTCCTTATTCCTGCATGCTTAATAAATGGAATAATATGATGCTATGAATATGAATATGTCCCTAATGTTGCTTGCCTTGAATGTTGAATAATTGTGATACGATGCTTTAGTTGCTAAATTGATAGAGATTCATATGCTGGAAATCATTGAATGAATAACACATGAACTTTGAATTGCTGAACGAATCACACTCGAACTGCTAATGTAACATGATGCCTGAGATTGAATTGATAATGTCCCTTATGCTTAAGATCGATGAAATGAATGAATCACTTGAATAATGAGATGCTGCATAAATAATACATGAGAAAAGAATTGAATATGCTATTGTCCCTATGAAATGAATGAAATGCTACAGGTCCCTTTGAAATGAATGAATGCTGTTGTTCCTCCTTAGAAGGATCAAATGAGAAATGTTGCAATGAAGCAATGAATGAGAATTGATGAGGCTTGGGATCGTTGAGATCACCAAATGAAATGATGGTAATGTTGAGAATGAATAAGTCATTGAACATGACTTGAATGGGATGAATGATGATGCACTGTTGTCTTTACTTCAATATTTCACCATGTGTTTTATGTTCACGATTTAGTCGGACACGCATTCGCATGGTCATAGGACAACTTATGCATAAGTGATGGAGATATGTTTTCTCGGACGGTACCCCGGGACGTTAGGGCGACCGATCCGGCCTAGGAGAAAACATTGGCGTGCCAGTAGGGGCACGGGTTTTGTGAGGCATCCTTTGGGGCTAGCTACCTTCTCTGGAGTCATCGCATTACCAACGAAGACCTATATGGCAACGTCCGTATGGTTAAACACCAGTGACCATGTAGTCAGGATGCATGCTAATGAATGTCTTATGCAGGCAGAGTAAGTATATCTGCTAACCTGTATTTGATGCAGGTATGAGGGAGTCGGCTATCGGTAAGAAATCACTTAAATGTGACAATTCAATATATGTGTTGGTTTAACTTGCATGCTTACGTTCCAAATAAGTTTGATGATGCTGTATGTAGCCTTTCAGTATGAGATCCTGCTTAACATGTTAAGTTCAGTATGCTAAGAAAGATGCCTTGCTAATCATTGCTCAAACACAACATACATGCTAAGTGATGCTTGAAGTGAGAACTGTCATAATGTTTAAGATGTTAATATTAACGATGCCTCAATGATGCCTTTTCATGATAACACCTAGTATGCCTCAATGATGCCTTTGCATGATAACACCAAGAATGCTAAAAGATATGTCCACATGAATGCTACAAAGAATATGTTTACATGCTTCACTCTGATTATTGCCCATGAACTGTAAACTGATGCTAGGTCCCAAGTAGAAAGACCATTCTAATAAATGTTTGCTTAAATGATCACTTTAAATGTTGGTTTATGCGAGTGGGTTGGATTCTACTCGCCAGTACATAGATGATGTGCTGACCCACGTTTTGTGGGCAGGTGCTCTTGCTTGGAATATTCTACACACGAAGATTGGCTTGATTAGTTCCGCGGCATCGAAGATTTGTTGGGCATACAGAAGCTCTCCTTGTACAAGATGATGTCTTCTGTTTATAAAGGGCATAATGTATGGAACATTGTAATCAGTTGTACCAGTGAGATTGTAAGCCAAAGTCGGTATATCGAGTTGTAATCTATTGTATCCAAATATCAAATGTAAGCTGTATAGCATTGTTCAGTTGGTTTCCAATGTAAAGTGAGATGTGCTGTAATCATTGTACTTCAATACAAGTCTTGTACTCTTCTTCAATTATCAATAAAGAGAATAAAGTTCTATATATCTCTGTGTGGCTTTAAGTTACTCTTTTTCTCCGCTGCTATAAAGAAGTGATGTACTTCTATTCAATGAAAAAGATTGTCCTCACTAACTTCAATTTGTCTGCTTCTGCCGCTGCGATGTATTTCTATTTGAAGATAATCGATTATGTACCATCTTTGCCTAGTACAAGTGCAATACCAGACTTGTACGGCATCACGCCCAAGCGAGGACGATCGATTCCAAGAGATAAAATATGTGAAGAGATGACTCTACGAATCGGGGCGTGACAGTGACAAGACGGCCCGCCAGGGAACTGGAAACGAGATCACCCTTGTAATACGATTCCCAATTCTGTCTCTCCACCATCCAACTCTCATGTATACAGGCTCTTCCTACCATCTGAGGAAGACCTTTCTGAACATGAAGAGTCCTGAGCTGTCTGATTTGAGTATCAGAACCACATGAGATGTCTGATGTAAGTGTCAGAAGAAAGCCCTCTGCGACATCCAAATCACCAACGCCAGTTCTGAAGAGGCTTGCTAATCGAATCCCTACAAATATTAACAAAACAGGAAAAGTAAGCAGAATCTATCAATAGTGTGCGCCTATCAACAGGCGCATATTCGCAGTGTGTGCCTATCAACAGGCGCATATCAGCAATTTGCCCCTATCAACAGGCGCATATCAGCAGACTGTGCCTATCAATCGACGCGTCCCAACAGATTGTGCTAATCAATAGGCGCACATCAAAAACATTCGCCAATCAACAGGCGCATATCTCCACAGTGTAAGCTGATCAAACTGGTGCATGTCTGCAATAAGTGCCTCTAATCAGAGCTAAACATTTGGACCATAGTGTGCGCCTATTTTCAGAAATAGCTAGCGCAGACTTACAAGTTTTTGAAGACACATCATGCAAGCAAATAGTATCAGAATGAAGTAGCGCAAGTGAAGCCTTGTGGGAAGACATTTGTTTTGGAGAATATGAATGATTCTTTCTGGATGTCCTTTTTAAAGAAGTTAAAGAGGAGGTGGGTGCGTCGTTTCAGGATCCTATTTTTTAGGAGAGGATTAAAAATGGGCATCTACAATCATGCAACAAATGCCACGTGTTCTTCAGAAGAAACAATAAAAGTTGGTTAAAGGAATATGTCCATAAGCACTATTCAAAATCACAGCCACACAAAATCAAAAATTCTAGGATTCATTGCATAGAGACGGGTGGACCCCTACAGCCAAGGACATAAAAATAACAAAAAAGTTGTTCTCCCTAAAGAACATTATTTCTTGTCCTTGCCTTCATCAGTCTGACGAAGGGCGGCGTCCAACTCTTGCAGGGTACAAATCCCTGAGCGACGCATCAGGTTGAGAAGTCCTTCTAAATTGGCGTACTCCTCAGAGGATGATCCGCCACTCGAACGATTGAAGATTGACGGAGTTAAACCGAAACAGTCCAGAAAATTTACTGCCCTCAAAGCTGGGTCAGCCTCCAACAAAAAGGTTGTAGGCGTAATATCTTGTCTCGCTTCAGAAGACTTGGTGGTGGTGTCAGCATTGGTCTCCATCCCTTTCTTCTTGGGAGCCATTGAAGAACAAAAGTGAAGACCAAAATACGGAGATCAACTACATATATATATCTCAATCAATTGACTCTTCGTATTTCTCATCAATAAAACTCCGGAAGACGAAGAGAAGATTGAATGTTTTCAAGAAAGGTATTTAATCATGATAACCGAGCATTGACCGGCTCAACCTGACTTAATCAAAACTTTCTTACAATTCAAAGTATTCCAAAACTTTACAATGTCTTTAAGTTTTGAAAACTTTGAAGGGCCTCTTGTAGAGCCTAAAAATCAAGTTGCACCTTCAAAATACTGATCAGTAATCAAGTTGCGCCCCAAAAGTCAACTTGTGCCACAGATATGAAGCAGACTGCGCCACAGATCAAGTTGCGCCTAATATTAGACTGCGTCCAATATTTTTGCGCCAAAGCCTACGTGGCAACTGACACTTAATGGTCATCATTACCTGACCATACTGACGACTGACTCAACGAAGAACGAGGAAAATCTCTTCGAATCCCGTGAAGTGTGCCGCCAAAAGAAAAAGTTGGTGGACAGTTGTCCTGTACATTTCGTGAGTTGCGCCTAGGCACAATCTAAACAAAATCCTTAGTTGTGCCGGGGCGCAACCTGAATGACGTTCACTCAGAAGCTGCCACGTGTGTAAGCACAACTTAAATAAAGTGCAGGTTGACTTGTTGACTGAAGCTCGCGCAACCTGATAAAGTTGAGACAACTTACATTCTAAAGCAGGATGACGTGCCACTAATCTCTCAAGACGTGTCTATTATTCTGTATACGACCACGTGCATCTCAATCATATGATGTCACGCGTCTAAATACAGTTAGTACACGACTTAACAACTGAATGGAAGTTGGCACAACAGGAGGTTGGCGTAACCCAATGTGGCGCAATCCAGCCTCGCACACATTAGAATAACTGCTAAAACAGTTATTTCTTGAACTCTACAAATAGAGTTTCCAATCATCATTAAGAGAGATCAAGAACTCTGGCAAAATTGCTGCCGCATTCTCTAGAGGCTACAGTCTTCAAGTTCACATAGTCCAAGGGATAAAGTGATCGTCTTCTGATCAGATTCCTAAAGTTGTACTTCCCCAGAATTTATTGTACTCTTGTACTCTTTTCTACAGTTTGTAATAAAACGTTTGTTTTTTGCAAACATCCTCTACGAGGGAAACCAGGTTAAAAATTGTTGTGTCTGTGTATGCTTTCTAATCTCTACTTTATTTCCGCATTATACTCTGATTAATTATTTACTAGTTGGATAGAGTTGATTTTTTAATTGATCATTATTTTCACAAGTACTCTATTCACCCCCTCTAGAGTTGCCTACACGTACTTTACAATAGAGTTTAATCCTTAAATAGCCTTATAAACGAATCTAATCTACTAAAATTTACAAAGGCTGCTGCCACATAGTGCTGCCTCATTTCAAGGTCCAGGAAGTATGTTATGGAAATGATATGTATTAAGCAAATTGTACCAAGTTGCACATTCTAAATTGACAGTGATCAAAAATATCCAATATATGCTTTCAAAATATCAATCACAAGAGTCCACCAGAAGAATGACATTGTTTATATCTGCAATCACTTACGATTTAGTCGTTGAAATTACTCATTGTAGAACTGTGAAGTGCCACGAAGAACTGGAAGCAGCATAAGCAACAAACCAACACCACAATCCTGGGGTCAGACAACATCAGTCAGAATATTGATCGACCGATGTAAAAATTTATAGCTAAACCAAAGTAGTTATAGGAAAAAGAATCTTTATAACCTGGAGAATAAGAGTAACTACTATAACTTGGCCATGAAGGGCATTGATATTACTTCTTTCCATCAAAAACTTCAAAACCAACATGAAGACATGCAATAATAACTCACCTCCATGATAGAAAAATGCATTGGCATGTGCGTGTGCTTCATTATTTCCAATATACTATATTGAGGGTGCAATAATAACTTACCTCCATGATAGATTATCTTTTGACATGATAGGGATTAGTCGAGTATGCAGAAAATTTAATACAATATACTATGTTGAGGTTTTTTTGCATCTTCCTCCAATCCAAAGTGTAATGTATATTTCAGTCGTCAAACTGAAAAAGTAGAAAAAAGGTGAAAGAGGTGACATATTGTAAAGAACAATATAATGGTACCGATCTACAAACTTTCTGTTATTTCTATCAATGTGGACCTTTCAGATATTGTTGTGCCTCAAGGTTTTTGTATTAGAGCAATGCATATTACTTTTTAGCTTCCAATCACTAGACAATAAAAATCTAGTAAACGAATATGTTATATGCACTTTCTATTAGCAAATCAAATATAACTGGTAAACCATTAAATCTAGTATGAACAAATATATATACAAGCACTTTTTCTATTAGAAAATTAAATTTATTTTCTGAAATCTCTTATTAGGATATTGAAATCTACGATCATCACCCATCATCAAAATTTTCTCCACTAATTAACTACTGATGTGTGTGTAATATCAGTGAAGTATGCATCAGCAATACCCTCAAGGAGGCCATGAAAGACAATTAGCAGAACCTTGTCTACTAAATTTGTTATGATTCTCTTGATTTAGATTAAGGATGTCCATTGCTGCTAGTTTGGTCCAGAAGGAATCACATATTCTCACCTAGGGTGTGCAAACACTCCAAAAATACATGATGTGTCGTGTTACTCTGGACACGCCACATACACTCCAAAATATATTAGGACACACCAAATTAGGTTCCAAATCCATGTTTTCATGTCAGAAATGGGGTATCCGTGCAGCATAGATTCTCATATTTCCATCTTCTTTCTTAACGAATCCTAGTTTATATTAAAACAATCTTTCCTAGTTGATCCTGCTCACCTATTCTCAGTGTTTCACGTTGTTGGTCCCTGTAACATAGGGTTAGTAGCATATAATATCTTAAGTAAATATTAATCATCATCCAAGCCTCTTCCCTTAAGTATAGAATCAGGTATAGAGCACGAGAGCTCCATAAAAAAAACAAGGTTGTACAACCGGCTTTGACATCAACCCTTGACATTAACCCTCTCTCATGGTGCCAAGTACCTAGCAAGGTAGCTATAAAGTTGTGTTAAATAAATCGGCAATAAAAAGACTAATGAGTGTTCCAAATGAATGGAGGAAAAACATCCACTAGCAGCTCCCGAAAGGAATAACAATAAATAAATAAATTTTGGATTATTTTTGTCAGAAAATAAAGTAGCTTCGAAAGATACACAAAAATGTCACAGAGTTTAGCTTTTAGCAGTCCATTCATCCAACATCATATGCCAAAGAATAATGTATATAAGAAAGAGCTAGCAAATTAGAATTATCACAAGATAAAATTGTACTTGTTAGCATAGCAAGGGTTATACAGGCTACAATCTTCAATATGAAGAATGTCATAAAAAAATCAAATAAAGACCGGTCAAAAATTAATAAAAACTAAGCGTCACTTTAGGACCCAAGATAAGGTGCCATACAATTTTAAATAAAACTGATCCTGCACCATAGAAAACGATAAGAACACTGATACTAGAATGGTTCAATACCCAATTGAAAGACTTCTAAAGTGGGTTTAAAAGCAGCCTTTTAAGAAATAACCCCACTCTATAATATGCTAAAATCTATAGATTTTCTCTAACTTACTAGGATGCTTAGATTCTCGTAAACCTAAGAAACATTATTGGCAAATCAACTATAGAAACAACTCTTCAATCCTCACACAAAAATAATCCAAAATATAACACATGTTGCATTTAAACTATGAAAGAACATAAGTCCGCAAACAAAAAAGTTTTAATCAATTAATTAGGAATTAGATAAAAATATATTCACCAACTATTGTATTATAGTCCATGTACACACTTACTAATTCGTTCTTCAAACCTCAACATACAACTATCCCTCACATAATCTAATGTACCAATGAATTTCATCAAAAACATAACAAAGTTGTGATCTTTTTATGGTTATTTATACCCAAAAACATTATTTTGTGCATAGATCTCTAATGCAACAAAGTAAAAAAAAAGTCGAATGAGATGGAATATCTTACTGCTTTCCAGAGCTTTTTGATCAGAGCCATCGCCTTCCTCTTTAGTCTGTGCTGGAACCTGCAACAAGTCATCGAGATCCAATAATGGACCCGTGAAACACATCGAAAGATTCGATAAGAAAGAATATACAATGTTCATATTATACGTAGATTAGGTTTTAGAATTGAGATGTATTTGAAAACTGCGATGTATTTGAAAACTGCGATGTATTTGAAAACCATAGTAGTGTTTAAAATAGAGTACAAGCATTACATGTCAGTTCCTATAAGCTAAGTACCACTATACCAACTATACATAGAATTAAAAACATCATCAAAATAAGAACAGATTTCTGAATCGCTCACATTTCAAAGGTTAGATTATTTAATCAAAGGGCTACACAAATAAAAGGTACTTCTTGCGTATCATATAAAACGTGAAAGATAAACATAAAAGTAAACAGTTATGTTCATCAATCCAATGTAATAGTTATCATACTTACTTTACCTTATAAAAAATTTGAGCAAAAACTTTTCTTCACCCAATAGTCAAGAAAAAGTTGCTCATCTATGTTTGAGAATCACAAGAACAACAATCTAGTGCTTATATTAAATAGAAAATGTAATACAGAACCACAATTAGCTTGTACTTTGGTGTCCTAGTCTAATCACCTGATGTAATCCTCAAAGGATTTGGCCCGAACTGATCGGTATACCCCTACGTCTTGCACCCTTTCGCAACTTGGAAATATTTTGAATTCAAAATATGACTAAAATTCACACATAAGTCAGAAAATAGACATCAATGAATTGAAAATTTTAAGTTAACTCATGAGTCAGAAAATGGATATCAAAGAATTGAAATTTTTTAAGTTCACTGGCTTAAGTTCACACCTTAGAAATGTTTGGTCTGAAACATTTGACATACCTGGTCGTAAGTATGAACTCATTTGAAGGAATTCGTACCCCTGGCTTCTGTAGTGCCCCGCTCCCGTTGGGGCAAAGCACTATGTAATAGGCTCATGCCAAGTTAGACATGGTCGGGAACATAGATGGCTAGTCTGACTCGACGACGAGTTTGGTATACAAAAACCATGGCAACAATAAAATCAATTTGGACAAGTGATATGAGTACCATTCCAACTAATGGATCGACTACTGTTGGAATAAGTCCTAGATGCGGTAGGCAGCGTCTTGGCGAAGGAACTCTAAAGAGAGCGACGCAACCCGTCTGTCGTTGGTTTTATTGGTTTTCTAAGCTTTCTGAACGAATTGTTGCGTGGATTTGATAGTGTGCTTTCGCGTCGATTTCTGAATACGTCTTTGGGAATTTCGAAGGAATGATTGAAGGAAGGGTTCTAATTCGATGCTCGTGCCATTGCAGGAGTTCGTGTAACTGACGCTTGACCGTCGTGAAGCGTTCTCCTACTCTCGGTGCAATATCCTTAGGTGGGTGGTTCTTCGGCCCCTTCTTTTCTACTCCTTTCCGCCAACTAAATTCTTAAAGTTCAACATTCAAATCGATGATGCTAACGGGATGTATGCTTGCCACTAAGATCAAGAGCTCGGGATAATATATCAACCTAGAGAAATTAACTCTGAATCGATAGGTCCACACTAAGTAGAGAAAAGATAAAGTTCTAAGAAAGAGATAGAATATAATTCATGCCATGCAAAACACAACGATGAAAACCTTGGTTGCGGTACACCATGCCTCGGAGAATTTGGTGCCTACGGGATGCTAAATTAGAATATACGGTTTCGGGGAAAAGAACCCTTGCACGAGTAGGAATAATTATGTGATTTGATAATGGTTACGCTATATAATTTACTTCATACATATTAAAATATTCATACATTCGCATGGTCAAGGACGACTTGTGCACAAGGTGAGCTTTCCTCGAGACGGTACTCGGGGCCCTGGGACCGAATCGGCCTAGGAGGAAATTATGGAAATCGTGCTTCGACGTGAGGCATTACGAGACCTCCAGTTAGGCTCGCTACCTGGACTGGAGGGCGCGTCGCAAGGCTACGTAATCGTCCTTCATGGTGTCGATATCACCAATGACCGCATATAGGATAGATTGCTTGCTCACCTATTGTCTTGTGCAGGGGGTAAGTATCATGTATATTTTGTGCAGAAAAGGAGCACGGTCGTGGTAAGAATGCCTTTAAATTGGTTATGTGTTATCGTTTAAAATGTGCCTTCGATATGAACTGCAATTTATATAGTTCTAAATATAAAGATCACTTCATATGCTAGAATCCTTAATAAACAGTGTCGGTTTAGACGAGTGGGTTTGTCCCATCCACTAGCAAGTGTGCTAACCCCCAACTCCTCAGGTAACGAGCGCGCTGCGGGAGCTCGAGACTAGACCTGAAGCTGAAGAACGGGAGGCGGCACGAAGCTCTCCTATTTTGAAGTATTTTGAAGAGCAACTCAGATCGAAGGCTTTGTTCAAATGTATAAAGGGGCGTGAATGTATGGAACGACAAGGATTATTTTAGGGCAAGCTTGTCGAGAGTTTTTCTTTTGTGTTTCAAGATGTAGCCGCAACGGCATATGTAATATAAAAATGACCTTGCACATACTTTGCAAGCTTATGAATGAAAAGCTAAATTTCTTCCTATGCTATGTCTTCAACTCTATGCACTGTTTAATTTCAACACGTCAAGACAAAAGAAATTTTCACTTGCACATCCTTGTCTTGTGCAAGTCCATTAAAGACTTGTTCGGCATCACGTCCCGACCCGTGGGGATCAATTTATATCGAGTCAAGGCGATGGCGACCGATTCGGCGAGTCGGGGCATGAAAAGTTGGTATCAGAGCACGGTTCACACCTCGGACCTTTCAAAATACTTTCTTCTAGATGATGCCGTTGCGATTTTTCAAAAACTATGCTTTTCGACATATGCGGCCTGAAATAATCGTTCCATACATATAAGCCCGTAGATATTTTGAGAATACTAACGGGTTTGCTCAATTTTGTAGGAATAACGGAAAGACTGGGTATCCCTGCTATCAACGCCACATTGATTAGCACGAATAGTACAGAAGGCACAACGCCTAGCGAATCTGCCATGGAGCGACTACTATGCCTCATGGAACTCCAATAATGCCAGTCAGAGACGCAGCAACGACAGCTGCAGGAACAGATCCAGGCCCAAGTCAGCGCCGAACAAAAGCAAATGGAGGCCCTGACCCGGATCGTGAGCACCATAGCGACGCAACAAAACTCGACGACCGCCATGTCCGAGAAAGAAGTGCAACCCGTAAAGACAAAACAAGTGTCTTCCTCCTCCCTGCTCAAGATGACCAAGTTCAAAAAAGTGAACCCGCCTGAATTCAACGGTCCAGCAGAGCCTGACGAAGTCATGGGGTGGCTAGTGAAGATCGAGGGCCTGTTCAATCTCCTCAGCCTCAAGGGGTCCAAAAGAGTCGGGTGCACAGCGTTGCAGCTAAATTTGAGGGCCTACGACTGGTGGGAGGCGAAGAAACAGGAACTCCAAGAGACCAACCCCAACGCCAAGATCTCGTAGGAGATGTTCAAACTGGCCTTCCTCGAGCAATACATCCCTTGTGCCCTTCGTCGACAGAAGGAAGAGGAATTCATGTCCTTGAAGCAAGAAAACTTGTCCGTTGAAGACTACGATGCGAAGTTCGCAAAGCTTGCAAAGTTTGTCGGGGCCTTTCTGCCGAACACGGAGGCGTGGTACGAGCGCTTCCAGCAAGGCATGAATGATGATTTGCGTTGGGACGTCATAAACCAGAGATGCCAGACGTACAGGGAATCATACAACACCGCTCTTGATAGTAAGCGGGTCTTCCGTCGAGCGTCGCAGAATGGCGGATCAAGCATCCTCAACAACTTCAACAAGCATCCTCACGACGCGGGGGGATCTAGTGCGCCAAAGTGCCAGAACACGTCCGAATATCGGGGGCCTCATCCAGGCGTACGGTGCCATCGCTACGGCAAAATGGAACACCTGGCGGTCGATTGTCGAGGGGGATGCTTCAAGTATGGCCAGCTAGGTCACAAGGCAGTAGATTGTCATATGGGAAGGGCGAACCAACATCCACCAAGGGACATCCAGAACCAGAAAAGGGCGCCTCCCGCCCATAGCGCAAATGCGGTGCCCGTGAACCCACAAAATCGCCAAGGGGCGCAAGGTCGAGTCTACGCACTAACTCGAAACGAAGCCTATGCGTCCGACACTGTCATGACAGGTATACTACTCTATAAAAATATGCCTGTTAGAGTATTGTTCGATTCGGGTGCTACGCATAGTTTCATATCTGCCAACTTTGTAAAAGAGAATGAACTACCTATGCAACTTTTAGATATGAATCTTAGCGTTAGCACTCCATCGGGAGTAGATATGCCTACCACTCAAATTTGTAGGGATGGTTACATCTGCATCGGAGGGAGGAATCTATTCTTGGAAGTTATCGTCGTCGACGTCAAGGAGTATGATATAATCTTCGGCATGGATTGGTTGGGTGCATGCCACGCAATAATCGAGTGCGCGGAGAAGAGAGTTGTGTTTTGCCTTCCCGGTGAAATCGAGTTCTCCTATTCGTGCGGAGCAGCATCAAAGTCGGCAATGATGATATCGACGATTTCGGCAAGGCACATGTTGCATTCTGGGTGCAGCGGGTACCTAGCATCAGTTCGAGACACGAGAATGGAGATTGCAAGCACGGCCCAGACTGAAGTTGTGGCAGAATTTCTTGATGTATTCCCAGACGAGTTGCCAGGGATGCCGCCGGACCGAGAGATAGAATTCAGCATCGATACCTTCCCGGAGACCCGATCGATATCCAAAGCACCTTATTGAATGGCACCGACAGAGCTGAAGGAACTAAAAGCACAACTACAAGAGTTACTAGATCGCGGATATATTCGCCCTAGTGTCTCTCCATGGGGTGCCCCAGTGTTGTTTATGAGGAAGAAGGATGGATCGATGCGGCTGTGCATCGATTATCGGGAACTCAATAAAGCTACGGTACGAAACAAGTACCCGTTACTGAGGATAGATGATTTGTTTGACCAGCTGCAAGGGGCGACGGTATTTTCCAAGATTGATCTTCGCTCAGGCTACCATCAATTGAAGATCAAGTCCGAGGACGTGCCGAAGTCTGCCTTCAGAACTCAATATGGTCACTACGAATTTCTAGTCATGTCCTTCGGCTTGACCAATGCTCCTGCCGCATTCATGGATCTAATGAACCAGGTGTTCCGACCGTTCATAGACAAATTTGTCGTCGTATTCATCGATGACATCCTTATATATTCGAAGAGCAAGGACAAGCACATGGAACACTTGAAGACGGTGCTACAGACTCTGCGTGAACACCAACTCTATGCCAAGTTAAGCAAGTGCGAGTTCTGGATGAACAGCGTGACGTTCCTTGGGTACGTTGTCTCAGCTAAAGGCGTCACGGTGGACCCAAAGAAGATTGAAGCAATAGTCGAATGGAAGCGGCCTACCTCAGCAGGCAACATCTGAAGTTTCCTCGGCTTGGCGGGCTACTACCGTAGATTCGCAAAAGATTTTGCCAAAATTGCTTCGCCTCTGACTCGCCTCACCCAAATGGGAGTCGCATTCGAGTGGAACGACGCCTGCGAATCGAGTTTCCAAGAGTTGAAGAAACGGCTCATCTCAGCACCGATCCTTGTACTTCCGGACGGGCCAGAAGGGTTTCAAATATCTAGCGATACATCGCAGACGGGTTTGGGATGCGTGCTTATGCAAAGGGATAAGGTGATTTCATTTGCTTTGAGACAATTGAAGCAACACGAGAAGAATTATCCTACGCATGATCTGGAGTTAGCGGCCATTGTGTTCGCGTTGAAGCTATGGCGGCACTATCTTTATGGTGTAGCTTACAGAATTTATACGGACCATAAGAGCCTCAAGTACATCTTCACTCAACGGGACCTGAACTTACGGCAGCGGCATTGGCTCGAACTCATTAAAGGCTATGATTTGACTATCGAGTACACGTCGGGTAAGGGAAACGTCGTAGCGGACGCTCTAAGTAGAATGTTTGCAGGGTGCTTGTCTATCAACCGTAACATACAGCGAGACTTGGCAGAGATGGCTATCGAACTCCGAATCCGTTATCGTGGAGTACGATTGGCCCAATTGCACCTTGAGTCGAGCTTGCACAACAAAATAAAGACCGCACAGGAGGACGGCCCATTCCTGAAGAAGATGTGCGAGCTGATTTCGACGGGAAAGGCGACCGACTTTGTGGTAGACGAGGGCGGAATGACGCGGATGAAAGGAAGGATATGCGTGCCAGACCATGCTGAACTTAGAAAGGAGATTCTTACGGAGGCCCATTATGCGAAGTACTCGTAGCACCCCGGGAGTACCAAAATGTATAAGGACCTGCGCACGACCTTTTGGTGGCATGGCATAAAGAAAGACGTGGCAACGTTTGTTTCATAGTGCATGGCCTGTCAACGGGTGAAGGCCGAGCATCAAAGACCAGGCGGGGAGCTACAGAACCTCGACATTCCAGTATGGAAGTGGAACGACATCTCTATGGATTTCATCATGGGCCTTCCAAAGACGTCGTGGGGGAATGACGCGATTTGGGTCATTGTCGATCGTTTGACCAAATTCGCTCATTTCATCGCTATTAAAGCATCATGGAGCGTCGATCGGTTAGCCCAGATTTATCTCGACGAGATCGTCAGACTGCACGGGGTACCTGCCATAATCATTTCAGACAGAGACGGGCGATTCTTATCACGTTTCTGGACGAGTCTACAGGCGGCGCTGGGCACTAAGTTGAACCTTAGCTCCGTGTACCACCGGCAAACCGATGACCAGACAGAAAGAGTGAATCAGATCCTGGAGGATATGCTACGTTTGTGCGCGATAGATCTGAAGACTAGTTGGGATACGCACTTGCCGCTCGCGGAGTTCGCATACAACAACAGTTATCAATCGAGCATCCAAATGGATCCCTACGAGGAGCTTTACGGGAGGAAGTGCCGATCTCCGATTTGCTGGGACGAAGTCGGGGAGCGACAGGTGCTCGGGCCAGAACTAGTCGAACAAGCCGTCGAGAAGGTCCGCATGATTCGAGATAGGCTCCGCATTGCTCAGAGTCGACAAAAGAGTTATGCAGATACTCGTCGACGACCGTTAGAGTTCTTGGTTAGGGACCATGTGTTTCTGAAGGTGACGCCGATGGGGGGCGTCATGCGATTCGGGGTAAAGGGCAAGCTGAGTCTGAGATTCGTAGGGCCCTTCGAGATCCTCGAAAGAGTGGCGATCGTTGCTTACCGGATCGCGCTACCTCCTGCCCTGGCCGAAGTGCACGACATCTTCTATGTCTCCCAACTTCGGAAGTACGTGTATGACCCAAGTCATGTGCTTAGTTTCGATCAGTTGGAGCTATGCGCCGATCTATCATACTCGGAGGAGCCCGTGCAAATTTTGGACCGTAAAGAAAAGATCCTGCGAAGCCGATCGATGTCCTTGGTTCGTGTACTCTGGCGCAACCATTCTGTCGAGGAGTCGACGTGGGAACTAGAGGCGGAGATGAAGGATAAGTACCCTTCACTTTTCGCCGGCGAAGGTCAGACCCTTGTTCTTATGTTTCAGGACGAAACTTTTTCTTAGTGGTATATTATGTAGTGCCCCGCTCCCGTTGGGGCGAAGCACTATGTAATAGGCTCGTGCCAAGTTAGACATAGTCGGGAACATAGATGGCTAGTCTGACTCGGCGACGAGTTTGGTATACAAAAACCATGGCATCAATAAAATCGATTTGGACGAGTGATATGAGTACCGTTCCAACTAATGGATCGACTACTGTTGGAATAAGTCCTAGATGCGGTAGGCGGCGTCTTGGCGAAGAAACTCTAAAGAGAACGACGCAACCCGTCTGCCGTTGGTTTTATTGGTTTTCTTGGCTTTCTGAACGAATTGTTGCGTGGATTTGATAGTGTGCTTTCGCGTCGATTTCTGAATACGTCTTTAGCAATTTCGAAGGAAGGATTGAAGGAAGGGTTCTAATTCGATGCTCGTGCCATTGCAGGAGTTCGTATAACTGACGCTTGACCGTCGTGAAGCGTTCTCCTACTCTCGGCGCAATCTCCTTAGGTGGGTGGTTCTTCGGCCCCTTCTTTTCTACTCCTTCCTGCCAACTAAATTCTTAAAGTTCAACGTTCAAATCGATGATGCTAACGGGATGTATGCTTTTCTCTAAGATCAAAAGCTCGGGATAATATATCAACCTAGAGAAGTTAACTCTAAATCGATAGGTCTATACTAAGTAGAGAAAAGATAAAGTTCTAAGAAAGAGATAGAATATAATTCATGCCATGCAAAACACAACGATGAAAACCTTGGTTGCGGTACACCATGTCTCGGGGAATTTGGTGCCTACGGGATGCTAAATCAGAACGTACGGTTTCGGAGAAAAGAACCCTTGCACGAGTAGGAATGATTATGTGATTTGATAATGGTTACGCTATGCAATTTACTTCATACATATTAAACTGTTCATACATTCGAATGGTCAAGGACGACTTGTGCACAAGGTAAGCTTTCCTCGAGACGGTACCCGGGGCCCTGGGACCGAATTGGCCTAGGAGGAAATTATGGAAATCGTGCTTCGGCGTGAGGCATTGCGAGACCTCTAGTTAGGCTCGCTACCTGGACTGGAGGGCACGTCGCAAGGCTACGTAATCGTCCTTCATGGTGTCGATATCACCAATGATCGCATATAGGATAGATTGCATGCTCACCTATTGTCTTGTGCAGGTGGTAAGTATCATGTATATTTTGTGCAGGAAAGGAGCACGGCCGTGGTAAGAATGCCTTTAAATTGGTTATGTGTTATCGTTTAAAATGTGCCTTCGATATGAACTGCAATTCATATAGTTCTAAATATAAAGATCACTTCGTATGCTAGAATCCTTAATAAGCAGTGTCGGTTTAGACGAGTGGGTTCGTCCCATCCACTAGCAAGTGTGCTAACCCCTAACTCCCCAGGTAAAGAGCGTACTGCGGGAGCTCGAGACTAGACCTGAAGCTGAAGAACGAGAGGCGGCACGAAGCTCTCCTATTTTGAAGTATTTTGAAGAGCAACTCAGATCGAAGGCTTTGTTCAAATGTATAAAGGGGAGTGAATGTATGGAACGACAAGGATTATTTTAGGGCAAGCTTGTCGAGAGTTTTTTTTTTGTGTTTCAAGATGTAGCCGCAACGGCATATGTAATGTAAAAATGACCTTGCACATACTTTGCAAGCTTGTGAATGAAAAGCTAAATTTCTTCCTATGCTATGTCTTCAACTCTATGCACTGTTTAATTTCAATGCGTCAAGACAAAAGAAATTTCTACTTGCACATCCTTGCCTTGTGCAAGTCCATTAAAGACTTGCACGGCATCACGTCCCGACCCGTGGGGATCGATTTATATCGAGTCAAGGCGATGGCGACCGATTCGGCGAGTCGGGGCGTGAAAAGTTGGTATCAGAGCACGGTTCACACCTCGGACCTTTCTAAATACTTTCTTCTAGATGATGCCGTTGCGATTTTTCAAAAACTATGCTTTTCGACATATACGGCCTGAAATAATCGTTCCATACATATAAGCGTAGATATTTTGAGAATACTAACGGGTTTGCTCAATTTTGTAGGAATGACGGAAAGACTGGGTATCCCTGCTATCAACACCACATTGATTAGCACGAATAGTACAGAAGGCGCGACGCCTAGCGAATCTGCCATGGAGCGACTACTACGCCTCATGGAACTCCAATAACGCCAGTCAGAGACGCAGCAACGACAGCTGCAGGAACAGATCCAGGCCAAAGTCAGCGCGAAACAAAAGCAAATGGAGGCCCTGACCCAGATCGTGAGCACCATAGCGATGCAACAAAACTCGACGACCGTCATGTCCGAGGAAGAAGTGCAACCCGTAAAGACAAAAAAGTGTCTTCCTCCTTCCTGCTCAAGATGACCAAGTTCAAAAAAATGAACACGCCTGAATTCAACAGTCGAGCAGAGCCTGACGAAGTCATGGGGTGGCTAGTGAAGATCGAGGGCCTGTTCAATCTCCTCAGCATCAAGGGGTACAAATGAGTCGGGTGCGCAGCGTTGCAGCTCAACTTGAGGGCCTACGACTGGTAGAAGGCGAAGAAACAGGAACTCCAAGAGACCAACCCCAATGCCAAGATCTCGTAGGAGACGTTCAAATTGGCCTTTCTCGAGCAATACATCTCTCGTGCCCTTCGTCGACAGAAGGAAGAGGAATTCATGTCCTTGAAGCAAGGAAACTTGTCCGTTGAAGACTACGATGCGAAGTTCGCAAAGCTTGCGAAGTTTGCCGGGGCCTTTCTACCGAACACGGAGGTGTGGTGCGAGTGCTTCCAGCAAGGCCTGAATGATGATTTGCGTCGGAACGTCATGAACCAGAGATGCCAGACGTACAAGGAATCATACAACGCCGCTGTTAATAGTGAGCGGATCTTCGGTCGAGCGTCGCAGAAGGTCGGATCAAGCGTCCGCAACAACTACAACAAGCATCCTCACGACGCAGGGGGATCTAGTGCACCAAAGTGCCAGAACATGTCCGAATATCGAGGGTCTCACCCAGGCGTACGGTGCCATCGCTGCGGCAAAATGGAACATCTGGCGGTTTAGACGAGTGGGTTCGTCCCATCCACTAGCAAGTGTGCTAACCCCTAACTCCCTACGTAACGAGCGTGCTGCGGGAGCTCAAGACTAGACCTGAAGCTGAAGAACGGGAGGCGACACGAAGCTCTCCTATTTTGAAGTATTTTGAAGCCCAACTCAGATCGAAGGCTTTGTTCAAATGTATTAAGGGGCGTGAATGTATGGAACGACAAGGATTATTTCAGGGCAAGCTTGTCGAGAGTTTTTCTTTTGTGTTTCAAGATGTAGCCGCAATGGCATATGTAATGTAAAAATGACCTTGCACATACTTTGCAAGCTTATGAATGAAAAGCTAAATTTCTTCCTATGCTCTGTCTTCAACTCTCTGCACTGTTTAATTTCAACGCATCAAGACAAAAGGAATTTCCACTTGCACATCCTTGCCTTATGCAAGTCCATTAAAGACTTGCACGGCATCATGTCCCGACCCGTGGGGATCAATTTATATCGAGTCAAGGCGATGGCGACCGATTCGGCTAGTCGGGGCGTGACAGCTTCCATGGCTCCATCCAAAAATTGAGGTACCTTAACCTCTCTGCCCCTGGCTTTGCAGGGAAGGTCTCACAACAGAGATGCCAACTCTGACAACATCACGAGAAGCTTCCATTGCTAGTAGTCCCTATGAAATGATATTACTAATTCAAAGTAGCCCTATAGAGTTTTTGGAAGAAATGAATGAATATAAAATCACTCACCCTTGCAATCAAAGACATACAATGATTTTGGACTTCTGATTTTCGTTAGGGATTTCAGATCCAGGACCGGAGTGTGCGTTCTATCATGTGCCTCGGCTAGGGATGACTCATCTGAGTCAAGCAGCTCAAGGAGCACAATAACTAGTTTAATATCTATATTAGCTCCTAATTGTTCCGAATCCTAAATCCATACCAAATATTTCTGTTGATGTCTCATTTCTTCAAAGAAAATCCCCAAATTTGATCCTTCCTAAATTTGTAATAACATATAAACAAATTTCTAAATTTATCCAGTCCCAAATTTCTCGAATGAATAGTTCTACTAGTAGAAATTGAAGTCATTATAGGATTGAGCAAAATGTAGAAATTCAATTTGTATAGAAATTTATTGCAGAAATTAGGGGAAAACATTCATTACAAAAAATATTAGGGCAAAATCATGGGAGGTCGAGCCTGGTCTGGAGGTGGAGGCTTTGGAGGTGGGGACGAAACAGGCACGCGGGGTGTGGGGGCATAATTGCGGCGGTTTTGATGCTCCTACTGTTGTCAGCTCTTATGTTGTCGATGAGAACCACGAGTATAGTCATGGGCTATTGCCACCACTGCTGCTCCTTCTTCCTCTTCGATTGCCGGTGAAGAGGGAGAAGATGAGGAGGAGAGAAATAGGGGGAGAGAAAGATGATTAATGTGGGTTTCAAAGAAGGGAAAGAGTTGTGATGGAAAAAAGAGTGTAAAGGGGTTTTGAAAGATGGGGAAAATGTTGTCATATAAAAAAGAGGGGGAAAATGTTATCGTGGAAAATGTTGCGAATAGAAATATTATAAAAAATTAGTTTATATATAACCTTCTTTTTATCTAAACTAGTTACGTTCACGTGCGTTGCACATATAATAAAAAATAGTATTAATAAAGTATATAAAAATTAAATCGGAAAATTTATGAAATGCCCAAAAAATGAAAAAGTTTTATGAAAAACCCACCGTGCAATAACATTTCATCACGTGCCCAGAATTAGCAAAAAATATATAAAGAGGGTTCCAAATGACCTTTTTGCCCTTCTTTCTAATTTATTGAAAATACCCACGAAACTACTCTATAAAAATGTTTCGATACTTCATCTTCTTTCATACGCTGCTCACTTTCGAATATAGGTTTTTACCTCAAAAATCTTCAAAAACTCGTCGAAAAATTTTGGAAAGACCGAGACAAACGGCAAAAATGCTAAAATGGAGGTCCAAACATCATTTTTTTACAATACTAAATGTTCGAAAGGCCGACAAAAAGTAAAGCAATTTATCTCAAGCTCTTCGAAGATACGCTCATTTTGCGACAAACCGGGCCTCGTTTCGACCTCCCAATCAAAAGTTATAGCCCTTCAAAGTTTCAACTAACCATAAAATGCAGGAGAATGGCCATTCTCCGTGTTAGAACACAAAGAATGTTAATTTTGCATGAGAGTGGCCATTCTCCGTGTTAGTAACACGGAGAATGGCCATTCTCCGTCTTAATTTACATGGAGAATGGCCATTCTCCGTGTAATTTAGCACGGAGAATCGTCATTCCAATGTTAAAACGTAGGAGAATGGCCATTCTCCCTGTTAGAAACACGAAGAATGCCATTCTCCATATTATAACATGGAGAATGGCATTCTCCGTGTTAATTTACACGTAGAATGGCCATTCTCCATATTATAACATGGAGAATGGCATTCTCCGTGTTAATTTACACGGATAATGGCCATTCTCAGTGTTAATAAGTAGGCAAATGAACATTCTCCGTGTAGTTTAGTACGAAGAATGACATTCTTCGTACTAAATTACACGGAGAATGGCCATTCTCCGTGCTAAATTACACGGAGAATGGCCATTCTCCATGCTAAATTACACGGAGAATGGCCATTCTCCATGTTAAATGACACGGAGAATGGTCATTCAAATGTTAAAACACAAGAGAATGGCCATTCTTCGTGTTAGGAATACGGAGAATGCCATTCTCCGTGTTAGTAACACGAAAAATGGCATTCTCCGTGTTAATTTACACGGAGAATGGCATTCTCCTTGTTAAAATACAGGAGAATGACTATTCTTCGTGTTGTATCGACGGAGAACCGTTGACAAAAACCTAATTTTTTATTTTTTGTTTTATGGAAAGAAATTTGACATGAATAAAGATTCTAGAGTTTTTGTTCCTCTTTCAAAATGATGCTAACTCTTATGGAAAAGAAGAAGAAGATATTCTCTCCATAATTGACCTAATTGTCAGAAAAGAAGAAGAAGAAGAAGAGGAAGAAGAAGAAGAAGAAGAAGAAGAAGAAGAAGAAGAAGAAGATGATGATGATGAGCGATGATCGGAGTTCGACTTAAAAAAGTACGGTGAACTACAAATGATCTTTGCGATCTCTGCTGGAGATGAGAGCAATGAAATTCAGATCTCTCGTGAAGAAGAAGAAGAAGAAGACGACGACGAGAATCGCAATCTAAATCTGAGTTTGTGCGGAGGGGTAGTGATGGTATAATTTTGTAAATATAAAGCATCTAAAGAGAATCTTGGAATACTTAACGTGTAAATATATAATTCTGGGTATTTCATAAAATCCATCCTGCGGGTGGGTTTTTCATAAAAACCAACCCCGAAATTGGGTTTCTCAGCAATTTCTAGAAAAAATGTGGAAGATGAAATTGGGGGACAACACTTTTCTTTTTCTTTTTCTTTTTTAAAATCCTCCATACAAACGGTTGGGGGGCTCCAACCTTGCCTGTCCCTCCGGGTGTCCGCTCTAAATCACTAGGCTTCAGAGCTCGGACTAGGACAACACTTTAAAAGCATTATGTTTTGTATATAATAATATGAGCTTTGCTATGCCTACAACCAAATATTTACAATTTTCCTACAATCGCCACATGTCGAACTTCTATTGGAGGAGGGGAAGAAGTGGTGGGGTCGGGTGGAACCCATGTAGCAGGAGGTGAAAGGGGAGGTGGGACCCGGTCGAACCCATGTGTAAAGTGTGGGAAAGTTGTGAAAAGGTTGTAATTATTTGGTTGTAGACTTAGCATTTTCCTAATGATATAGGACATTTTTAAGTGACCTAAAAAGTGTTGTTGAATTAGTGTTTACGACACTTTTAAAAATGTGTCATAGATGATGATAAATACTTGATTATCACGACACATTTTAGTAGTTCATTAAAAAGAACTAAAGGCTCTTAAACAGAAAGTGTCATAAAATGAGCGGCTAAATCGTGTTAGGGGGGAAATATTTGGAATTTTTGCCTAGATTATTTGGGACGATTTTGAAATTTATTTGGGATACAAAATTTTAATAGTCCCAAATAAAAGAGATATTTTTCAATCTGTCCTAAATAATATTGTCTTTTGTTACCAAAAATATAGTCATCCAAAAAAACTAATTTTTTAGGACATTTCAGACTATCATTCCTAATAGTGTCGTCCCAAAAATGTACTTTTTTGTAGTGGCTTATTTATTTTTAATCATCTTAAATTTAGTACTTTTCACCTACTTTAGGTGAGAAAAAGCAATTTTAGGCGAGAAAATTTTGCTTAGTTGTCTTAAATTAGTATTCCTCTCTACTTTAGATGAGAATTTTTTTTTCTAGTCATCATAGTTTTCTCTTGCAAAGAATTTTTTGAGTCGTCCAAACTAAATAATAGTTGCTAAAGAGTTAACAATTATTCTCTAAAATTCGGAGGACTTTGACAACAATAATTTTTTAGTAGCTAAAGATTAGTTTGGACGACTAAATTTTGTTTGTCGTTCCAGATTTTGTGGCATAAAGCCTCTATTCTTATAGTGTTGGGCCGATAGTTATGCGCGGAAGAAGGAATATTTTAAGGGGTTTAGGCTATGGATTTTGTAAATGTTGGGCGTGATTTTGGTACATTTGTATGCTTTCACGCTAAATATGCTATAGTCTATTTTTTATCATGTAAAATAAAAGCCTATGCTGCTCCTCCTAGGATTCAAACATGATATCTGCTTTGACATACAAACAAAGCAATAGATGAATGTTATAGACACTACCAAAATACAGTCAATTAGCGACGACACATTAGCGACGGA
The DNA here is from genome assembly GCA_029216955.1 of Iris pallida. Taxonomy (NCBI): domain Eukaryota; kingdom Viridiplantae; phylum Streptophyta; class Magnoliopsida; order Asparagales; family Iridaceae; genus Iris; species Iris pallida. Next base: position 8,931,981 of record JANAVB010000194.1, read on the forward strand.
TTATTTCCGTCGCTGTTAGCGACGAATTTGCGACACATAACCGACGGAGTACCGACGACAAGTCGATATATATTTTATTTTATTTTAAGGGGAAGAAAAGGTCGTGCGTCCATCGCTAGGGCGTCGGAGACATAGCGACGGATACGTGGGCCATCGTTATGCAGTCGACTATTTGGCCGAAATTGTTGGGAGAAGTGGTGGGACAAATCTTCGACTACGTAGCGACGGCTAGTCCGTCGGCAAGTATCCAAAAGAGCGACAGACTAGCGACGGATATTGTCCGTCGCTAGTCCGTCGCTAAATATACGACCCAGACTTAAATTGAAACGACGGAGGGAACTTTTCATTTCCCTCAAATTTCACTTTCTCTCCTCTCTCTCTCTCTCCCGCGGCTTCCTCTACTCTCTCTCTCTCCCGAAGGTAATTCTTTAAGTTGGGTAGAAAATCCCACGACCTGACACACCCTTGACCATTAAGGGAATACAAATAGTATTATCTAGACTATAGAGACTCGAAGAATTTAACCCATTTGGTCAACCAAGTCTTGGTCAATAAAACCGTAGAATGATGGTATAGGAATAAACAAGACTTAGATCCTTATGACTCTTAAACTATTCATATTGGTTCTTTATTTCAATATTAATCTCACGTGCCTATATTTTTACTATTTAGACTAATGATGCTAATGTAGCCTAGTTTTTACAAGCTTATTCTTTTATCAAGCTTGTTTCAAGGCATATGTTATTTGGGCATGTCCACTAACATATTCTCTAGTCAGAACCGGTGCATGATGGTCTGATCAACCGAGTGCACTTTGGTTCGCTTTTATCTATCGTTCTACGTGGATGGGGACATAGCTAAACTTGTCCTTTAGATTCCCATCCACGACTGCCTTGGAAATTCTTTTTGAATTTTTTTTCGGTCGTCCTTGAACCACGTATTCGTACTCGATAATATTGTCTTTTGAACTCCTTATTGCTTTCTCCTTCACCAATTTTAGAAGGACGAAGGCATTATACTAGAACTTCCTCCAACTGTCCTATCACCATGACCATTGCCACCCATTGTAACTATATCTTTGTCTTGAACTACCCAACCTTTTCCTCGACCATAAATCTACAATCTTGACTTTCTAATCACTTGAATTTAAGAGTGATTACAATCGTCTCTTAATCATATTCTCAACCTAGACTACGACCATATAAACTTCTTTAAGGAACCCTTCTATCCACCGTTGTGCCTTCTCACCCCCTACGAATTCTTAATTTCGAGGACGAAATTCTTTTAAGTTGGGTAGGATGTAAAACTCCTAAATTTTCTACTATTTTTTTTAAAAATAAATTTGGTAATGATTATTTTTTTGTATTGTACGTCGCGCGCGAAATTTGGTTCTTCGTAATTGCTCGACGAGTGCAAATATGTGCAAGTGTACATATTTTTGAAAAATATTTTTTTTATTTTTTTATGGTTTCAAAATAATATACATAATAATTATTTTGTTATCGTTTCAAAATTTTCAAGTTTGTTATTTTATTTATAAAGCCTTTCATTTACACAGCTATAATAATAAATAATTTTTCATATAAAATGGTATATTGGAAAAGTATATTTATGTAAATATTATTTGGACATACATATATAATTAGTAATTATTTATTAGTTTATTTTTTTAAATAATAATAAATTTTTGAAATTATTATTAGTAGTATTTTTGGAAAATATATTTTGGAATTATTGTGGCAAATTAAATCTTTGATTAGATTTTTGGATTTAATTTAAATAGTTTAAATTTAAAGATAGAATTTTTAATTTGAGTTAGATTATCTAGATTTAAATTGAAATTTGGATTTGGATTATTTTTGATTGGATCGATTTAAATTGATTTAAATTAAATTACAAATTATCTATTTTGGGTTTAAACTAATCCTAATCCTTATCTTAATGGGAATTCTCACATCCTATAAATAGGCAGGTACTCCTCCATAATTTTTTATCATCCACAAATTCTCCACCACAACTAAAGTGAGTGCATTGTGTCCATGACCGTGTCCGTGTCCCATCCACTACTTATCTTCCTTTACATATACATATAATCCCCGCGTCCGACAACCCCGGACGCCAATCCACCCCGTGTCTCGCAGGACACTTCTCTCGACCCAACCTAAAATCTAACCGTCCCCGCCTGCTGCTCAGAACCCGCTGCCCCATCTCCGTCGCAACCTTCGGAACCACAACCGCCACCGCCCGACTCCGTTCCTTGTGACCACATTGTCGTTCCAGCCAACAACATTTTCATCCCAGCACAATTCCTGACCATCTCACCACCATGATCACCAACACCCCCCGTCGCCTATCGACAATCGCCATGGCCAACACCGGCTCTCCCGACATCACCCCTGCTTCCTACGGAAGCCCGTCCAGCAACCATGCCACCATCTCACCTCCGCCGCCAGCGGCAGGACCCAGCCAGGCCGTCTTTCCCCGACCCAACACAACCAAACTCCTGTCACCCACACCAAAACCAATCTAGAATATGAACAAAATAACCTAACCTTAACCCGCGGCCAGCCGTCGACCTCCGTCCTGGCCCTCCGTCGCCTGACCGGAAACCTCCACTTAGCCATTTGCCCCCGAACCCTCTCTACTCCTCCACGAGCGGCACGCCACCGCATGTCGCCAGCACCGCTGGACGCCTCGAACCCCCTGCCCGATCTTCCTAGCCGAGCCCCGTCGGCCTAACACCACCACTGTACGCCCCACCGGAACCCCCACCTGAGCGCTCCTCTCCGCCTCGCTCGCCCATCCCGGCCGATCACCGCCGCCCGCGCCTACAAGAACCCCGCGTTCGCCGCTCCCCACGCAGAAAAACCCCTCTCCGCCGGAGAGCAAGCCCCTCGCCGCTCCCCACGCCGGTGAAACCCATCTCCGCACCGCATCTTCGCGATCGGATCTTCGTCGCTGCGCTGGACTTCCCGAATCGCTCCGCCCGTACCTCCGCCCCACCGGATCTCTGTCGCATGCGCCGACCCTCGCCGCGCTGCTCCGCTTCCTCCGCCGCTCATCTTCTCCAGTGACTCCACCCCTATCCGCCGGCCGACTTCCTCTTCTCTGCGCCGCCCTAGCCGCTGCTCCCCCGCTCTCGCCGCCCTCCTCCTTCTCCCTGGCCGCAACCCTCTCGAGCTCCGCCCACTTCCCTCGTCCTCGCTCACCCTCTCTTTTCCAACTCCTTTATTTTTTTTCCTTCCCAGTAGCTTCTATCTCTCTCTTTCCTTTTATGCTTCCCAGTGACTCTTTCATTATTTTTTTTGTTTAGTTTTTACTCCTCTCTCTGTGGTCTACTTCGCATGGACCAAGGGGAGAAAGAGATTGTTTTAGTTTATTTTACATTTTTATTATAAGTATAATTATATAGTACAGTGTTTATATACTTTATACCAACTACTAAATTTGTTTCATTAGGATTGTTATTCATTCATATTATTATATAAATTATTATTGATAATGTGTATCTATAATATTTATCCAAAATTATTTAGTAACAAAAATATATGGTCTTGGGCTGGAGCCCAACACTGATTTTCAAATTGGGTTTTTTGGCCAGCCATATTAATTAGCTTTCATAGCAAGTATATTATTTAATCTATATATTTACTTAATATTTAAAGATATTTCTCGACTCTAATTATTTGTATATGATTTAAGAAAGGATTTATAGAATATTGTTTTAAAATATTTTAATTAAATTTTATGGTTTCAAAATATTTATTTAAAAATATTTTGATTGGTAAAATCATAGTTAACCTATTATAAATCTTTTCTCAAAATTATAAATATTTATTTAACTCAATATTCTCTTCGAATATCAAACCTAGATCGTAGTCAGTCATTTTCCCTATTGCCTTGCGAACTCTGGACTACTTATTATCGTCCCTAGCTAAATTGACTATTCGGGACTCAACGATATGGCTCGTACTATCACTTGAGATCATCTTGCATAGCTTTTGACTTTCGTGACTATTTCTGTACCGGTATGATCATATCACGCCAGTCAGCTCCAAATCGAACTGAGACTATTGGGACAGGTCAGAACACCGCACAAACATCAGGCGACCCACCAGGCAAGACACCTTGCCATTTGCTGTTTATTTATTTTAGCTCATATTTCATGTATTATTCATTATTTTCTTTATGCAAAATAAACTGTGATACATGGCATAACCTATTAGAACTTACTGTTCATTTATATTTCCTGCTATATATTAGTTTTCTTACACATTAAACCTAGATTTAAGGGACCGCCTTTGTGTGTTGCATTCATTGGCCTTGACACATTGTACCACGAAGTTGTGTGTCGTATGTAGAACATGGACGTGCGTGATTGGCTGGCCACCAGTACGTACAAGTCGTGCGATAGGAATAACCACTAATAGAGGTTGCATGCTTAGTTTGACTTAGCGGTTATAGAGGTTTACTGTTGTGGATACAACATAGTAGGCATTAGGCGGGGAGGATAATTCCTTAGCGTATGGGCTTCGATGCACTTTCCCTTTTGTAACCTGTGAGCTCCGCCGGAGACGCGGGTCAGATTACCCATGATTACTGACGGCCACTGACGTTCTGCGAAACATTATGCTCTTACTGATGGGGTGTCTGGTTCCCCAGGGGGGGACTATGTCGATCCTATTTAGCCAGGGCCCATGCATAGGAAGGATTGTTCTTAACTACATTTTACTTAGAACGGTTAGGCTACTTTATCCGTTAGGTACGAGTACATTTGGTTTGGGTACTTGTATCTGACCGTGGCTTGTAATAATAACTTGTCGCAGATTAGTTCGTCACATCTTGTCCTTGTTTGGTTGTAGGTGTGGCTTACTACTTTGATGAGAAGGTATTGAACCTTGTTGGGGTCCAGATACCATATTGGATCCTTAGCATGGAAAGATACGTCACCGTGAATTAGTTTACCATCTCCTGTCCTTGTTTGGTTGGGGGGATGGTAAGCTCGTTCAATAGGTGTGTATTGGACCATGTTATAATCCAATTGACTTATTTATTTGAGCAATATTTATTCAGTTTATATGGCATGATATTATGTGTCTTGTTACGTCCCTCTGAGGACCTGGTTATCTCGCCAGGTGTATGTGTTCTTGTCTTTCGCAGGTGTTCTAGCTCTAGCCGTGGTCCTCTCCATTTCTTCGAGGATGATTACACTTGGATCGTCTTCGCTTCGCTCGCCAAACTTATTTCATTTTCCATGTATTTTTCCCTGTACTTGTTGGAAGTGGATTTATCACCACCCAACATATTGTATCAAGACAATTCATGATTTGATTATATGATATCTTCTATTCATTTATTTTATGTGGATGAGATTAGTTATGGTTCTACTGCATTTTACAGCTTATGTAATCATATGAGGTTTTCATATATTGGAGTATACTTCGTATGAATACTGCTGGCATGTCTACGTTCCTAGTCCTACGTATTTTGGGATTGGGGCGTTACACCCTTGTTAACACACAACCGCCATGTAATGCACATCCCTAATAAAATTGTAATATAATGCACATCTCTACATATTGCAATATTTTGGGTTAGCCAAGGGACATGATGTATATGGTCATGTATGGGTAAGTCAATGCAAGAGTGCAAATATCCTTCACTATTGTCTTTCAAACATTTTTTCTTTCGAAAATGTACTCAAACAAGATGATGGTTCCTTTAGTTAGCTTGCTTATGTTACAATTATATTATTTGTGAATATCGATCTTACCATATGGCACCCATGACCCGAGGAGCGGCACGTCGTTTGAGGGAAACACTGAATGCTGAGGTGGCCCCTCCTACTATTAAGGAGGAAGTGGCACCGGTAGCTAGTGAGACCGGGAGTTCTATTCATCCAGTACCTGCAATGGACTACATCTCTCCTGCCGCCGTCGATCCCACTTATTCGAGGTGGTTGCGTGATCGTATTACTGAGCGTTTGCATGTGCTGCGTGGTTCTCATTAGCTATTAGTACTTATTTGTATTGGGTTGTTTTTGTATTAGACTATTTGTATTGGACTACATATATGAATTAGTACTGTGTCAATCTCTGGATTATATTGGACTAAAATATGGTGATCAGGACAATATGAATCCTAGCTATACGGCCGATACATGTACATATCGGATATGACGATACCAATTTGTTAAGGCCAATTACTACACGATAGGCCCAACGACTCCAGTTACATCCGGTTATTGGTGATTACAAGATTACATAGTAATGCTGTTAGTCTTATGATACAGATTTTTACTCTCTCATGCTACCAACGTCACAACTTTTCCAGTGTTGCTCCCTCTAATGTGAAGTACAAGTTGGCAACTCTAGAGGGGGGTGAATAGAGTTTATCTCAATAATGATCAATTAAAAATTTAAACTCTCTTCACAACTAAATAATCAGAGTAAAAGAAATACGGAAATAAGAGTAGAGAGCAAGCACAAACACAACAAGATTTTTAACCTGGTTTCCCTCGTGGAGAACTAGTCCATGCCTGAGAACTCTAGCTCAGGATTGAAATTCACTATTTGTGAAATAGGGTTACAACCACGTGCCTTTTCACAGAAGAGCACGCCAAACTTCTTTCAATAATCACTTTGGCAAAACTTAGACTTTTCCAAGTGACTTACAACTTCTTGCACTTCAAACTTCTAGCTGGATCGTACCGAGCAATTTGGACGGTTGGGAAGTTTGAATGCTAAGTGGATGGGAAGGTAAGGCTCTTGAATATATAGGCTATGTAAGAGAAGAAGAATAGAAGAGTGGATTGATTTCAAATGAGAGAAACCAAGGCCTATTTATAGGGTTCGGGGTAGGCAGAATTCGGCCAGAATTCGGTCTAAATAATTTAAATTTTCGGCCGTTGGACAACTAGCAGTGATCAATACCTAAAAATCAGCATCCTGAATTTTAGGGGACCGAGTTCGGCCCGAACTCTGTGTGAGGCAGAGTTCGGCCTGAACTCTGTCTTCTATGGACAGAATGATCTTTGTGGGCTTTGGATGAATAGGTTGATTGGGATTTGGGCTAGGTCAACCTATAAAGCTATGGCTAGCCCAAAGTGCTCAGTATGATCCAACGTAAATCATCCTATACTTAAGAACAATAAAAAATACAGACTCCAGTATACACAAAATGGTAAAACTCCAAGCAGCAGTGAACTGGAACAAATGAGCTGAGTAGATTGATTTCGAGCTTGATGTGTCAAATTGGACTCTGACAAATATTGTTTTGTTAATTGTCAAGATTAGGTTGACTGTGATCCGGTTTGGGTCAACAATCTCCCCTATTTTGATAATTGACAAAACATGATATTTGTATGTCCAATATTCATACCTGGACACATTATGGCTCCCCCATACTTGAACAATCGTACTCCCCCGTAAACTGATATTCCCTGTAAATACTCATCCAAATATACATATCCAAGGATACACAATTCATAGTGCTAATATATATAGCAATGGCATAGTATGAAGACAAATATCCATGGTTCTCCCCCTTTTGACAATAAGCAAAAGTGGAGACAAAAAGATAGAAATAAAACTACCAACCACATAATGAAAGAGAACATGCAAGTAGTAGAACTAAATAAAAGCAAACTGAGCCATAGAGTTCGAAAGACATAAAAACATAAGCAAACTGAACAAAAAGAAACAAAGTGCCAAAGTAAAAGCAGTCCTAATCATCAGTAGCAGTACAAATAGCCATATCTATCAAGGAGCATGAGAAGGCCCCGCACCATCAGAACCGGTACGACGGGGATCCACAAATGCTGAAGTCGGATCAAGATAGAGACGAACCCACGAATCGTCAATGCGATAACCGTCACGAGACGGATCACGCATCATCGGAATCGGCATCGTCGGATGGGAGGCCATGGAGTACTGAATATCGTGGATGGAGTTGCTGAGCGCACTCATCTGCAGAGTAGTGCGGTAATCCATCTGCGTCCAACGATCATCCATCTCGGCCCAGCACTCGTCCTCCAAAAGGAAGCGATCAAAAGCATGGTCTGAAGAGAGTCCAGTGTAGCAGTGGACTCGGGGGCCGGTGAATCGGGAGCAGCAAAGGGTGCAGGAGAGGCAGGCTCATCATCATCATCGGACTCAGAAGAGGCGATAGCAGCAATAGTTCTCCTTGCCTTAGTTAGAAAGGCAGGAGGGGGCAAGGACTGACACTGATCCAAGGGAACATAAAAGGCACAAAAAATCAAAGGAAGATACATAGAATAAACCAAAGCTTTTGGTTTAGGCCTAGCACGAATCATCCAATCCATCATCGTGCGAGAGAAGTTGAATAGGACACAAAAGTGAAGAAAGAAGAGAGCAGTAATCTCAAAGTAAGTAACTTCATCCGTTGATCCAACTTTTGGCAAGACCGAAGAAAAAATAATTCGATGAAGTTCATAGAAATGATTATTGAGATATTTAGCCATAAGTTTCCGAGGGAAAGGATTTGGAGAACAAAGATCACCCTTGAAACTTTCCAACGTGGTTTCTCCGGGAAAAACAAAGTCCCGAGCATCATCAAGCCGTTCCCAAATGTTTGGATCGGGTAAACCAAGTAGGTCGGCTAACTCAAAATCATCAAACGATATGTCTACACCGGCAACACATGAATAGATGTGTGTGCGGTCATAAGTCATGTTGCAGTAAAACATTTGTATGGCATTGACATATATCGGTTCACGAGTTGCAACAAGCTCATCAAGACATAAGTCACAAAAATTAGGAAGAAAATCAAAAAATACCGTAAACTTAATAGGGTGTCCCGCAAAGACACGACGATGACGGAAGTTGGTGAACCATGCGTTGGACGCATCTAAGAACACAAAAAGACGGTCATCGTATGTATCGGCATTGATTTGTGGAGGTAGATTAAAAAGTGGGTACACCAAGTTTGGTGGAGGATGAGGAAGTGGTTGTGGTGGAGGATTAGGTTGAGGGTTTGGGTTAGGATTAGTAGAGGATTCACCAATACTTCTCCTTGGTCTTTTACCCCTACCAAGCAACCTATGAGCCATGAAAAAAATTGAGAAGTGAAGAGAAAGAGAGAAATATACCTTAAAAGAGACCTAAGAAGAAGGAGAACAACTCCAAGAATGATTTCCTTGAGTTTGGAGAGAAATTTCCCAAAGAATGGAGCCTTCTAGGGTTAGGGTTTTGAAGAAAATATATGTGGAGATGGAGGAAGAAGACAATGGAGGAGAGAGAGACCAATTTTTGAATTTATGGTCCCTTGGTCGGCTGGTCGGGTGAATTATAGGCTATTGGATGAAGAAAGAATGGATGGCTGAGAAGGATTTGAGGTTCTGGGAACAAGGACACCGAACTCGGCCCGAACTCTGGATGGGACAGAGTTCGGCCCGAGTTCTGGTCCCTTGGGCCAGAACTTCAAAAAATAAAAAATAATAAAAAGAGATATGAAATAAATTCGAAGAAATGGTCAAAGATATGAGTAAAAAAATTGAAAGTTATAATTTTTAAATGAGGCAGGCTATAAATAAAATTTAACCATATAATAACTACGAAGTTATGACATAAATTAATACGGTGAAGCTACTATGGGGTAGCTGCAGGTGCCGGATCCCAGTTAGCGGTAGTCCGAAGACTAGTGCACCATGTCGCTTAGGCTTTTATGCCTTGTTATCAGAATGACCCTTTCGCCTTGTACCCATAGCAAAGTCAGCATAGAAAATCGTGACATAATCGATAATTATGCAGGTCAATCTAATGTATAACTGTTTCATCTAAAATTCCTAATTCTCGAAAAAGAAAATTGAATCGCTCCTCGAATAATGGTTTTGTAAAGTAATTGGCTAACTGATGAACAGTGTCAATAAATTCTAAATTAATATTGCCATTCTGTTGATGATCACGCAAGAAGTGGTGACGAATTTCATTATGTTTCGTGCGTGAGTGACATATGGGATTCTTAGTGAGATTTATAGCACTAGTGTTGTCACAAAAAATTGGAATATGCATAAAAGATAAGTTATAGACTTTAAGGGTTTGCTTCATCCACAGAATTTGTGCACAACAACGACCAGCTACAATGTATTCAGCTTCTGTTGTGGATAGTGCGACAGAATTTTGCTTCTTGCTAAACCAAGAGACTAGAGCATTTCCTAATAGATGACACGTACCGCTTGTACTTTTACGGTCGATCTTACATCCAGCAAAATCAGCATCAGAATACCCAATTAGGTCAAATGATATTGATTTGGGATACCATAGGCCTACTGTAACCGTACCCTTAAGGTATCGAAAGATACTCTTAACAGTGGTCATGTGTGATTCCTTAGGATTTGCTTGATATCTAGCACACAGACAAACGCTAAACATAAAATCAGGACGACTAGCAGTTAAATAAAGAAGACTGTCTATCATACTTTGATACTTACGTTGATTAACAGGTTACCGCTTTCATCTGGTTCTAGTTTGGTCGTAATAGCCATTGGGGTGCCGATTGGTTTGATGTTGTCAAGGTCAAATTTCTTCAGCATGTCCTTTATATGCTTTGACTGACAGATGAAAGTTCTATTTGATGTTTGTTTGACTTGTAGTCCAAGAAAGTAATTGAGCTCTTCCATCATGCTCATTTCAAACTCGGTCTGCATACACTTAGCAAAATCGTGACAAAGAATTTCATCAGTAGAACCAAATACAATATCATCAACGTAAATTTGTATTAAGAGAATGGTGTCTATGAAAGATTTTATAAAGAGTGTAGTGTCAACTTTCCCTTTTGAAAACCTTTTTCAAGCAAGAAATTGCTTAACCTTTCATACCAAGCTCTAGGGGCTTGTTTGAGGCCATATAGCACTTTCTTGAGTTTGAAAACATTGTCGGAAAATTTGTGATTTTCAAAGCCAGGGGGTTGTTTTACAAAAACTTCCTCCTTAATAAATCCATTCAAGAAAGCAATTTTCACATCCATTTGAAACAATTTAAAGTTTTGAAAATTAGCAAATGCACAAAGCATCTGAATAGATTCAAGTCTTGCAACAGGAGCATACGTCTCATCATAGTCGATACCTTCCTCTTGGTTGTATCCTTGAGCTACTAGACGAGCTTTGTTTCCTGTAACTGAACCATCTTCATTTACTTTGTTATGAAAAACCCATTTCGTACCAATAATCGAGTGATTTGCTGGCCTAGGAACGAGTTCCCAAACTTGGCTCCTCTCGTATTGGTTGATTTCTTCTTGCATGGCAGATATCCAAAACTCATCATTAAAAGCTTCTGAAATATTTTTTGGCTCAATTTGTGAAATGAAGACAGTACTAGCAATAGAGTCTCTTAATGATGATCTAGTACTTACTCCGCGTGAAACCACACCTATAACCAAGTTTTCTGGATGTGATGGCTTGAAAGAAAATTTCTTTGGCAAGCTCTCCAGAGAATTGGTTTCAGTGGTGGTATTCATCGGAGTAGAAATTGATGGCTCAACATCATCATCAAGAGTAGCTGCTGCACTATTATCCTCATCGAAGGTCACATTTGTAGACTCTTCCACAATTAATGAGCGTTTTTTGAACACTCTATATCCCTTGCTCTTGGCCGCATAGCCAAGAAATATACTATCGTCAGCTTTCGCATCAAATTTGCCTAAGTTGTCTTTGGTGTTAAGGATAAAACATCTACAACCGAAAACACGAAAATATGAAACGTTTGGAGTTCTTCCAAACCAAAGCTCATAGGATGTTTTCTTCATAATAGGACGAATGAGCACCCTATTTAAAATATAGCACGCTGTACTGACAGCTTCAGCCCAAAAATATTTTGGAAGAGAGAATTTATTTAACATGACTCTAGCCATCTCGCCAAGAGTTCTATTCTTCCGCTCCACAACACCATTTTGTTGAGGAGTTCTTGGGCAAAACTCATGATTAAAACCATTTAAATCACAAAATTTTTTAAAATCAGTATTTTCGAATTTGCCTCCATGATCACTTCGGATTCGAGTAATCATGTAGCCTTTTTCGTTTTGAACCTTTTTAGCAAATATTTTGAAAACAGAAATGGTATCACTTTTGTTTGTAAGAAAGAAAATCCAAGTAAATCTCGAAAAGTCATCTACTATAACAAAAGCATAGAGTTTTCCACCAAGACTGGCTACACTACTAGGACCAAATAAATCCATATGAAGTAATTACAAGGGTCTAGTAGTACTTACAGAATTTATGGAATGAAATGAGGACTTGGTTGCCTTATTTAACTCACATTCGGCACATACAGTGTCCTTTTTGAGTGTGATGTCGGGCAAGCCTCTAACTAGCTTCTTAGTCGATAGCCTGGATATTGTATCCATATTGGCATGACCAAGACGCTGGTGCCACAATAATCTCTTATCTTTGTGAGCATAGAGACATCTTCCTGTACAGTTAGTATCTCTAGATAGATAGAAAATATAAATATTATCCTCTCTTATCCCTTCAAAACGATGTCTCCCGTTGACCTATCATAAATATAGCATTTATTTTGTCCAAAGTTAATATCATATCCATGATCAGCAAGATGACTAATGCTGAGCAGGTTATACTTTAACTCGGTCACTAGGCAGACATTTTTATTACAGGAGAATGAGGATGACCAATAGTACCATTACCTATAATATACCCTTTTAGGTTGTTGCCAAAGGATATATATCCTTCTCTCTTCATCGATAGTGATGTGAAAAGATTTGCGTCTCCTGTCATATGCCGCGAGCATCCACTATCGAGAATCCACTTACTCTTAGTTGAGGAGGGAAGGTCCACCTACATCAAGAGTAGATGTGACCTTTGGTACCCAATTTCTTGAGGGTCCTGAAAAGTTAGTTTTTGGCAACCATACATATATATTCCTATCTACTAATCTCCTCACTCTACATTGTGGTGAGATGTGTCCATGTAATCCACAATAGGTACATATAGCATTCCTATTTATGTTAGGAGCATGTTGATGATTTCTATATGAAGCATGGTAAGAGTGATGTGGAGTAGCAGCATGATGATGGCTATATATGGCAGCAGGATGATGATTATACCTATATACAGTATGGTGGTGATTTTGTTTATGTGCAACATAGTGATGATTATATCTATGTATAGCATGGTGGTTATGTGTCATATTAGACTGATAGTTATGAGAATAATTCTATGTGCATGTGATTTTTGTGCTTTATGGAAGTGAGTGTACATATACGCATGTTTGCGTGTTGCAGGTGGATGCCATGTTTGACTAGTTTGAGTAGTGTTGTGTCTTGTGTGTGTCTCATGTGATTGGGTTTGAGGTTAAATAACCTGTTTTCCCAATCTAGTCTCTAATTTCTTAGAGGCAGCTTGCAGTTCACTAATCTTACCATTCAAACCATAAATCTTAGTAATAGAAATCTTGTGTCTAATCTTTTCATCAGCAAGCTCCGTGTTGAGTTCTGTGATTTCTTGTGTTTGTTTTTCAATACGTGCTTCGGCATCATGTAGGCTTAATTTAAGCTTAGACACCTCAGTTGTGACTTCCATGGTGGTGAAGTTTCTCTAATATTATCAAGCAAGAAGAGAGTCTTTGAATCTCGACTTCATAATTTTTTATTTTCTCCTTGGCGTATTTATATTTACCAATGACTTTCTTGTGGTCATCAAGTAAATCATTGAATGCATCGCCAAGTTTATCAAAAGTGAAATCATCGAGAGTTTCGCTTGTTACCTTGTCGGATGTTGCCATTAGGCATACATTGGCAGTGTATTGAGGAGAGTCCTTTTCTTCCTCGGAGTCACTAGCTTCGCTTTCATGCCAAATGCTTGTGTTGGCATATTTCTTTGAGGAAGTCTTCTTGTATGGCTTCTCATATCGGTTGCTCTTTGCGAATGGACAGTCTTTTCAGACGTGTCTAGTCTTCTTGCAACTGTAGCATGTTGGCACTTCTTCGTCATCTTCTTATGGTTCCTTCTTTTTCGGTTGAAGTGAAGAAATTTTTTGAAGTTGCGGACAAGGAGAGATTGATCATCACCTTCCGAGTTGTCGTCATCCGTCTCTTCAGGATCAACCCTTCGACGGTGAGCCTTAAGGGCAATCTCCTTTGCCTTAGGAGCAGGCTCTTTGAAGTCTTTGAGGTCAAGCTCATGAGTCATCAGCTTTTCATCAAAGTCTCCATGGACATTGTAGTAAGATCATTTCCTTCTATGATGGCTGTCACCTTAGGGTTCCAAATCTTTGGCAGCCCCCTAAGTATCTTACGGATCTTCTCGTGATTGTATATTGTTTGCCGAGAGAAGACAAGGGGTTGATGAAGTCGAGGAATCTTGTAATCATTTGTGTGATCATCTCATTTAGCTTCATCTTAAAGCCTCATATTCTTGAGTGAGACGACTTATTTTTGACTCCTTGACTTAGGTGGTTCTTCATGCGTCACTTCTAGAAGTCTCTATACTTCATGAGAGGTGGTGCATGTTGAGACCCTGTTGAACTCATTCCTGTCTATTGTACAAAATAAAGCATTAATAGCTCTCGCGTCTAGACTCGCCTGTTTTTTCTCCTCGTCAGAATATTTGTCGTAGGATTTCTCAACGAGATCACCATTGACAACTATCCTGGCGGGCTTTTTGTAACCATCGGTGACGATGGTCCACAGGTCGAAGTCTAGCGACTTGAGATAAAAACTCATCCTTGTTTTCTAATAGGTGTAGTTTGTTCCATCAAATAGGGGAGGCCTATGAGTGGACTGCCCTTCACCGTGATTGGAAAACATGGGTTCAGTGGTTGACATGGATCAGCTCTAGGATGTTAGTCCTTGATAAGAGAACAGAGCTCTGATACCAATTGAAGTACAAGTTGGCAACTCTAGAGGGGGGTGAATAGAGTTTATCTCAATAATGATCAATTAAAAATTTAAACTCTCTTCACCAACTAAATAATCAGAGTAAAAGAAATACGGAAATAAGAGTAGAGAGCAAGCACAAATACAGCAAGATTTTTAACCTGGTTTCCCTCGTGGAGGACTAGTCCAGGCCTGAGAACTCTAGCTCAGGTTTGAAATCCACTTTTGTGAAATAGGGTTACAACCACGTGCCTTTTCACAGAAGAGCACGCCAAACTTCTTTCAATGATCGCTTTGGCAAAACTTGGACTTTTCCAAGTGACTTACAACTTCTTGCACTTCAAACTTCTAGCTGGATCATACCGAGCAACTTGGACGGTTGGAAAGTTTGAATGCTAAGTGGATGGGAAGGTAAGGCTCTTGAATATATAGGCTATGTAAGAGATGAAGAATAGAAGTGTGGATTGATTTCAAATGAGAGAAACCAAGGCCTATTTATAGGGTTCGGGGTAGGCAGAATTCGGTCTAAATAATTCAAATTTTCGGCCGTTGGACAACTAGCAGTGTTCAATACCTAAAAATCAGCATCCTGAGCACCCGCTTTTCGGACGCGAGCTCGTAAGCAAGCCAGCTACATATCGAGCGAACTCCAGCCGATTCGAGTACGTATAAGCTGTCAAGGTCATGGGTATCATGTCTATTCTAAACTATATCTCAATCCACAGGAATCATATAAAACTGAATGAACAAGTATGGGTCATGGTCTGCAGCCCATTAGCATATTGTTCGATTAGACTCCAAGAATGATATGAGTCTATAAATAAGCAGAGTATATCATGGTACTAAATATAAAGCACGATAAGATAATAAAGAAATATCACAAGCAAAATACCTGTATCATACATCAATCCTCCACCATCCCACTCTACTAACTAACTCCATGCAATCGCTAAACCTGAAGAGATCATCAGGTCCTCAGAGGACTAGCAAGATATATAAAACATGCCTATCTAACAGTTTAATCATGCAATAATATAGACATGGTATAAACAGGAACTAGACAGGAAACTGACATATGGCTACTGACAGGTAAATATGAACACGGATACAGGATCAAGTATGCATAAATGAACTGCTGGTAGATCAATGGATACCAACCCTCGCCCCGAATGTGGACTCGCAGGTCAGCTTCGAGACAAGTCACCCTCGCCCCAATGTGGACTCGCAGGTGCAAAGACAACCCTCGCCCCGTGTGTGGACTCGCAGGTTGTGGGAAAGACAAGGAATAGCAGTTCACTCACACAGACTTGCATACATGACTCAGTCAAGACACAGGTGAAGACACGACACGACCCAATCACGATACACGAGAGAACCATCCAATAGGAACTACAAGGCTAACCATGTACAAGTACTATATCCATACTAGCATGCACGATATACAAATACAAGTAATAAAACTAGTAAAACTATATAATAATAGAAATATGTATGTAAATAAACTGTAGAGGGGAGGCAAGGTATATTGGCCTGAGGGTTGCACGGAGAACTGATAAGATACCGTCAACTGGTACGCCATAAAGTCAAAGTCATCACCACTGTCTCCGAAAGCTGAAAACAACATCGCCAACATTCTCAATAGTCAATTTAGCTAGCATTTCCTCTTTAAGTCCAATTCTGGACAGGGGCAAAACGGTAATTTCAGGCAAAACGGTCCGCCGTTGGACCCGCTTTGCACCGAAAATGTGCCAGAGTCAATGGTCTCTAAAGTCATCAAACTATGTCTACAGATCTAGTTTTTCGATACGAGTCCAATCGTATGTCCAAAGTTGGATTCCGGCGGGCCGTACACAAAATCACCCATTGAGTCGGACCGGAGGGCCCGCGATACGACAATTTTATCAACTGTCTCAGAATCGGACCAAACTTGGCATACAGGACCAGAAAAAATGATACGGTCCTGATGGCGCAAGTTTCATCTCGATCTGACGAGCGTGCACAAAATAATTGAGAAATTTACAAAGTGCATGATACGGTGAATTTCGACGGATACGCATCAAATTCGTCGCGCACACGCGACCAATTTGAATTTCGTCAAAGCCCACACGACCACGAAGCCGTTATGCACCTTTCGATGCGTTCGGTTCGCGACCACGTCGCTCGGAATTGCGGGACGCACGTCGTATCGGACAATTTTATTGATTTTCTAATATTTGAAAACGGATTTTTGCAAAACTTTAGAATCAAATAACTCTGAACCTACTCGATGAAATCGGGATCCATAAAAAGGGTCTTCGAGTCCTATAGGTGTCTTTAATCCTGTTTAATTAGATTTTTAAATCGCTCGGTGGTTCGACCGAAATTGGTCTTCCAAATCAGGGTGTTGGAACTGAATACGTGTTCTGTTTTGTCAGTTTTCGGTTCGACTTTGCGTCGAACTTGTGGATGATGGCTTCTCTATGTCGAATCCTAATTGCTAGGGTTTCTATATGGTTATATAGGCTTCTATAAGAACTTTACGGAT